>PNEQ01003849.1:15185-28299 GCA_003012365.1 Medauroidea extradentata
TCGAGTTCGTCATATGTTCTTTCACTAATGTTGTATTCAAATAGGAAAATACACGGAACTACGTACAATAAATCGCTACCAACCATACAAGCAGTAAAGTAACTCTTGTTAGTGGTGATGTATATGCAGTAACGGCTAGTGATTTTTTTCAAAGGTTAAATCTTTAGTGCTCACTTTATTCCGAATGGCCTATACTTGTTATGGAATCAGACCATTACAATTCAAAACCCACAAAGTAATTTAAGTATTTTCTAGCATAAAACAGTGAGTTGTAATCAATAAGGCGACCTGCATGAAGGCATCCAATGGGTCAACTTCCTCTGCCACACACTCTTCCTTTACGATACACACTTCTTCTTTGTTCTCCTTGTTCTCCTGCTTCTCTTCTTCCTCATCGCTGTCATCCTCCAGCGTCCACTTCTTCATCGGCAGCTGTAGGTTCGCTGCAATGTAAAAGGAACAAATTAAAAAGTGATACACTTGAACTAATTCACTCAACAATGAGACAGCTTAACCTGGTACCTAAAATGCTGCTGCCTTTTATCTCTTTTTTGATCACCTCTAGCTCTTTTTTCTTGCGCTCTGCCCTCCATCGTTCAATCCTCTCTCTTCGCTTCTGCATCTCTGCTTCCAAACGCTTCTGCTCTTCTTCCTGGAACAGGCATTAAAGGTACTTAAGTTATCAAGCCATGCTTAAAATTGGTATCTTCCTCATCCTACATACTAATATGTAATATACAGCAGAAGCCCATTACAACACTGGGTGTTGGTGGACATGATTCTGACACATGTTCTAGCAATTCTGTGGTATGGTGTACATGGTATGATAAGTCCTATATTTATACATGCTGGGGGACATAACATGTCTCATGGCATCCAGATCTGCAATATAACAGGCACTACGTATACATATTACATTATTATTTGAACAAATTCAAAATTATGAAGAATTTAACAGAAATTAGTATCTATTTATTCTAAGCCATAAACTCTCGAGGAAAAGTATAGATGTCATAAAAGCCCAAACCGCTGGACCTATAACCACGAAATTTTGAGGGAAGCTTCCACTTGCCCCGTAGGCACCCACTAAGAAAGGATTTTTCGAAATTCGATAATTAAGGGGGTGAAAATGGGTGAAATGTGTTTTAAAAGAATGCATGATATCTCATTAACCAGGAATGCTATCATAAATTTTTTAACTTCATAATATTGCCCAAAGAAATGCATATGTAAAATTTTTTTCGATTTTGCGGGATTAGAAAATTAAGGGGGTGAAAAGCCGTAAAATGTGTTTTTCATTAATCCGTGATTTCTCCTAAACCATTTCAAATAGTGAGGTGATTTTTTTTAAAATGATGCTAAAGTAAATATTTAAAAAGTATTTTTCCAATTTTTCGAAATTCGTCCCACTTATCTCCTAAACCAGTGGAAATATTGAAATTGTTTTTGCTTTAAAATAAATAATACGTAAATATAAAAAAAAGTAATTTCAGGATTTTTCAAAATTCGTCCTTGAAAGCCATTAAAAAAATAAAATGTGATTTCAAATAATCATCTGTACCGCTTATACCCGTTGAGATATCTAGATGACTTTTTGATAAGAATGAAGCTTATGTAAAAATCTACAAATCAGATTCAGGTTTTTATGAAATTTGAAAATTAAGTAGGTAAAAAGCAGTAAAATGTTACAGTCTCCCGAAAAAAGAGAATGATCACGGAGAATTAATTCAACAGTCATTTCTTTTTGCCAACCTACTCATAAATAAAACCTCTTTAGACTGTAGCCACTACATACAAAAGAATTATCACGGCATGCCTTTAAGGGTGATCACGTGGCAAAAATTCAAAATTTTATATTTGCTAGGCATAGTGTTAGTTTTATAGACATTACTTGTGACTACATTTTCCACTTGTAGAAATTTTTTAGCTCTCATAGTTTTCCCATAGCGGCATGTTAAAGTCAGTACGTATTTGCAAGTTACAGGAACAAAGGTTTAACAAAAACCAAGTGACTTACCCTAATAAAATAATTTACTCTGAATTTATGTATATAGAGCACTATGCTAAAAGATTTAAAAACACAGAATAGAATTCCTTTGTACTTTTTAAAAAAAATTCGAAAATGACTAAAATTTACCTCATTTGTGCCAATTTTTAAAAAAGACAAAATGACTTTGCTTTGTGTTTTTAAATATTTTAGCATAGTGCCCATTATATCTAATTTCAGTGTAAATTATTTCATTCGAGTAAGTTACTTGGTTTTTGTTAAACCTATGTTCCTGTAACTTGCAAATACGTACTGACTTTAACATGCCGCTATGGGAAAACTATGAGAGCTAAAAAATTTCTACAAGTGGAAAATGTAGTCACAAGTAATGTCTATAAAACTAACACTATGCCTAGCAAATATAAAATTTTGAATTTTTGCCACGTGAACACCCTTATCACTCACTCAGGTATTGTATAAAGTTTGTGGTGTGGAAGGGGTGGGATTACAGGTTTGTATCCCACGCAAGACTTTGCAATGGGAATTACTATGACATCATACGAGCATATTGCGCGCGCTCTTTACACTGAGCTAAGACAGTTAACTATAGTCCACTGTTATTGAGTACGCTAGCTGTTAAATGCCTTCATCACATATTTCATCCAGAGTTACTGTTTACATTATATAATTTCACGCGGGCAACGCCGCAGCCGGCCGGCTAGTGTATGTATATATATAATACACACATACATATACACATATTACAGCACATATCATGTAAGTGCAGCAGCAGTCTTCTGCTTTTGTTTCATACTAAATGGTAGGGTTGTGCGAATCAAGCTACCTAATATTAACTTTGAGGATAGTTCAAAGCTTCGAAAAACCACTTTTGTGCTCTCGAGACCAAGAACCACTTCTGTGCTCCCGAGACAAACAACCACATCTATGCTCCCGAGAAAAACAACCACTTTCATGCTACCTAAAAACAGAAGACGTGAAAATATAAGATAGTATAAGTATATAAGATGTATATGTAATGTAGCTAAATACGATAATTGTAATGTGAGGCAATCTATTGTTGTTAGTTCTGAAGTGTTTTGTGTTTTCTTACCTGCAAGTTAAACCCTCTAAGTACTTGCGCACTTAAAATGAGAAGTTTATTTAACTTTATACACAAAATTTCCAAACTTTATCTGTGGATAGCAATAAAAAATAAAAGAAGCAATATTTGGTTTTATTTAAATTGTTTGAGAAAATCAAAAGCAGAGTGCAATTCAAGCTTTACAAAATTCAAAATGCTAACTTTATTTTGTCGAGCTTTCTCAGTGTCTCATCACTCACTGGGTGACAAAGCTGACATTGCCAGCTTACAATATGATAAAACTATGCAAACTTAAGAAAGAAATTATACATTTTGTGCATGTGTCTACATATGCCAGTACAGGCTTGTAGGCACTCTTGCTCACATTTTACCATTTCTAAGGTGTACTTAGTAATCCAGTGACCTAATTACAGTTTTCTGTACTTTTTCCAATACAAATAGATATTATTTAAGTTAATAAATATATAATAACACATACACCACAGCACCAATCATTGTCTACAACTAAAACAAAATGAAATACATACATAATATACACATTCATTCTCTCTCTCTCTCTCTCTCTCTCTCTCTCTCTCTATATATATATATATATATATATATATATATATATATATATATATATATATATATATATATATATATATATATATATATATATAAATGATTGGTGATGGTATCTAGATAAATAAAAAGGTACTCATTTTTGTTACATTTACTGTATCCTACCATTCATAAAATAAAAAAGTGCTGTTAATCCCTACAACTTCAAATTTCACTGCAAGAAGCATAACCAGGTTTCTGCTAAAACTGCAAGTAACCAAATACATTTCACTCCGCACAATACTATTTCTAGTTAGCCAACCTGACAGCTTCTAAACTCTTATGCCCAAACCCTTAAGAAACTAATTTAAACCTACTGAACTATAGCCACCAAGCCATAAACCCAAAGATTGATTAACATAATTTAGAGTGATTTCCTTGCCTTGTCCAAGTTTGAAGGATCAAATGCTTCTTCATCCTTTTCTTCTTTTTTGTCACGATCTTTAGATGTTGACCTTGACCTGTCCCGCTGCGATTTGCCCCTTAATTTTGATGACCTTCGATCTTTGCTGTCACTCCTATAGAAACATATTTTTAAAAACTTTACTGTACCATTAAAATTACATTCATACAGCCAAATAAACTACATGTCCTTACACTTAACCAACTTTAACTGCAACCAAAAATAATCATTTAAAATTTTAATACAGTGTAAAAAAAAACAGACAGATAAATTTTCTATATTAATATTACATATTGCTGAATTCTTGACTGCAAAGAACACTGCAAAAAAATTATTTTAAAACATTTTGCAACATTAAAAAAAAAACACTACAAATATTAACTTAAAACTAATAATTATGCAGAAGAAACAAAATTTCTATTTATGTTTCCATAATCCAAAAAAAAATATGTCATACTGCTTTGGGCAAAAACTGCACTCTCCAAAAGAAAATGTTGCCAAGTTAGACGAGCATATACAATCGGCATTACCGAAAACTTAAATGTGGACCACATGACAGAAACTTCTGCTTCCTCTTCATGACAGGATAGCAAACCACCAGTAGGCTTAGATACAAAAATAAAATAGCTGCAAAACCAAATAAATGAATCGTCTATGAGTGTGTTCACAAAAAAATTGGTAGTAATTAATGCTGATTGTTGAAGATTGAAAACAACACTTGTGAATGAAGCTTCCAAGTATTATATAAAAACTTAATTTTTTTATATACATTTACACTGAACCATGAATAAACTTTTATATCTCTGCACAAATTCAACATTTATTCATAACAACACATGCTGTTCTACTAAAATATGTAATACACCTACAATTTACGTCTTCAAAGACGTGACTACACAACACAATCACAAAACATATTTTACAGATTTATTGCACTGTGTCAGCAGATGATGGCTTGCTGTGAAGGTATAAGACAAAATGCTTTCATTAAAAAAAAAAATACACATCAATAGTACACCTGAAGGAATAACTGCAATGCGTAGCCGAACTGTATTGCAATTCAGTCATATAAGAAGACGAGTGTAATGTATCTATAAATGAGACATTAATACAGCAGAAAGCCAGGACTTACAACTGAAGTAGGTATGAGGTAAAAAAGATAGATTAAGAAAGTGTGCTGTTGTAGTGAGACCACGAACAAAAGAGCCTTGGCCAGTAGCATTCTGCGTAAGGAGTTTTCCCCTGCCTTCCATGCCTGCAGGGGTGTTAAGGCACTTCATTGTATCCACAACCGTGTTACACAAACAGCAACGTTAACTCTGACAATGTATTTAACTCACAGTCATCCTGTAAACTGTAGGCATAGGGCCGTATCTATAGACCTCTTTCGAATGACAACCAACTGCTCACCAATGCTTTATATTACCTATCGGGATAGCAGTTGGTTGTCGTTCGAAAGAGGTTTATAATATTGGCCCTTAGTGTAACATTTATGTAAAATTTGAAATAGGTAGATAGAGGATTCAGGTACTCACAGGCTAGAACTTCCTGACAGTGACACATATACAAAGGACAAACACTTTTTGTTGCATGAGTGCGCAGTTGCGCAACGTTTAACTTGCTCAGGATAGCTTCATTCTGCAGCCTCACATTCGCGCAACAATACGTGTTTGTTTTTTCTTATGTGTGTGTCACTATCAAGAAGTTCCAGCCTGTGAGTATGAGTACCTCAACCCTCTGTCCATTTATTTAATTACGTAGTTAACTTAGCGGCCTTAGCCTTATTCACATACATTACGATATATTACACATGCTGTAGAATCTAACCATAATGATATTCATCTGTATCCTAAAATATGTGACACGAGAAAATACATATATATCTGAAAAAGCAGACATGCACCTAAACTCCATGTCACACGTACCAAAATTAATTATTTATTATTATGTATTTTTATTTGTGAGAATATAGTTAATAATAGCTTGTGAAGTAGTTCAGACCATAAGGTGAACTCATCGGTATTGATTAATATATTAATTTCACTGAAGTCTCCTCCTGCTTTAGACGGACATATAGGACTACTATAAGGTGTCCCAACCTTAGATTTCAGTACAGTGCTTATGGTGTGCGCTGTTGCCAGATTGCAGCGGCATTACGAAGTTCAGGAGATGCTTCATAATTTTGAGTAGTAAAATATTATATTTTACACTTTTTTTAATTGCTATTATTGTAGTTGGTATAAGATTAAGCTTCAAAATATGCATCTAATCACATATTTATACTACTTTAAAATATCAAACAATACACACAATTCACTGATATAAATGCATTAGATTAGTAGCAATAGGCAGTTTCTAAACAAATAATTACTATCACATAGGCTACCTAATGATCATTACAGCTACTCCCGATAAAACACAAGATTTCGTCCATAGGAGTAGTCTATGTCTGACGACAAGAATGTGGTTTTGGTAAGGTTTATGGTTATGAAATTGATGATGGAAAACCATATGTCATGTAGAGACTACAAAAAATGTTTGGCCGTGATGTCAGCTTAAGGTACGATCCCTCATTTCCGTTACTGTTGTGACATTTTTTAATCTTTAACGAGAGTAGACACCAGGCATTTGTATGTCAGTATTGATTAAATAAGTTTTTCTATGATTATACAGTCCTTTCGAGACAAAACCATTAAGTTGAAGCTGATTATACAGTTAACGGAATTTTCGTCAATGAACTAATTAGCGAAACCAAGTAATTTTTTGGCTTGAAATATAAATTGAAGACAGTAAAAACCTTGCAAACAAACTGGGTGGTAGATTTTTTTGTATTTGCTGTAATTTAAGTTTTTGATTTATTTATTTCATCCTGCTAACTACAGCTGACTACACACACACAGTGTAACAGTTAAAGTTACATAAAATTCTCACAACATTTTTTGAAGACTAAAAACTGTTTTTGAGTGAGTAGATTTCTCCGCAGCAAATGATGTCATTTAAGAAAGTCTGAAACAAAGAATTATAGATCATTTTCACATCCTTTTTATTTAAAACCGGCAATAAATTTCTAAGAAGGAAACATACTGATGCCAATTATAGCTTATCATATTTATATGTTCTATTCAGTTTAACTTGATCTGTGTAAACACCCAGAAAATTCTTATTGTGTCTCCTGTAAATGTGTAACCTACACTGTGTATTTTGTTATTTAATTTAACAAAATTAGTACAGTTATCGTTATTTAGATTGACGTTTATATAATACTAGCAGTGCGCCTGCAACTTTGCTCGTGTGTAGCTATTACTCAGAGCAGATACCTATCTGTACACCAGATATGTAGTTCATTCACCAAGTGTTAGAATGACAAAGCTGCTAGTCGAGTTGACTCCGCAGTGGGATAAGTAACTTTAGCTGTCCATGCAAAAAATCAGTCTTAAGTTTGCCCCTGCCACTAACAGCGAAATTGCCTGGGTCTTATTTTTAGTGACAGCAAAGTGGACATAGGGAAATTACAGAATGTTAAATGTAAAAGGGTAATCGAATTAAATACGTAGTTTACGTGGTACTAAGACTGATTTCCTTCAAGCACAACCTTCAGTGATGGTGCCCTCAATAACATATTTGTTTTCCAAAACCTTTACTTGAAGTTAAGTGGCATTAAGGAATTTTCGCAAGATAATGTTTCTAAAACATGAACATATTTGGTGCCTCAACCTAGAGGTTAGTGAAAGGGTATATGTGGGCTGATGCAGTCGAGGAACTTCAGAACATAGTGGACTGCATAATCCATGTTCATCGCTTTTAAACGACTTGATCCAAATTACACCAATTTCATCTGCCTAGCAGTTATTTTTGTCTCAAACTTGCACATTTGCACAGCCTTTTATACAAATTTCAGCTCAGAACCTCCCAAACAACAGATCGGAGCTACAAACAACTGTGCCACATAACATAGAAATTACTCATGAAAACTACTTTTAAAAATTAAATATTAATATCCTGGGCTCATAGAGGTTGTACAACACCGTATCTTGATGGATCCGAAGAATGAAACTCCTGTATAATTTATATCTCGCTGGTCATACAAGCTTTTCGGATCATCTGCCTTAAATGAACCAAGTTTTCCACTTTAATAAGATATCTAATAAAAAAAATTGCATTACTTTCTTTAGGTACTTACGTAAGAATCATTCTGACGCAATTACCACCTCAATATTTCTACTGGTTATGTAAGTATCATCTGCTGTTAGAAAACAAATTTTATGCCTTTTAAACCTCTTTGTCTAATTTCGAAAAATCATAATTTCACACCTTAAATATCTGTTCAAGACCTTTTTACGGCCGTAATCATCATCCTGAAGCAAAATAAACCGAACATCTCGATTGGTTCAATATATATCGAGGATTCATCTAAAACACATTGCAAGTCTTTTCGCCTCTTAAAGAAACAAAATTTCGAAAAATCCTTTAAGAAAATTTTTGACTACTTTAATGGCATCTCTTGGCTGTGAAAAACATGACAATAGCCTGCTGGGTTCAAAATATATTGACGGTTAATTAAAACACATTTCATCCCTTTTCACCTCCTTAGGTGGCAAATTTTGTAAACATTAGTCTTAAACCAAAATCACGTTGCTATATAAAAATTAATAGGATTGATATATATAAATTGTGAATTGAAAACACATTTCACCTTTTTTCTCTTCTTCTTCTTCTTCCCTCTTTGGTACCGAATTCGGAAAATATATATTAATGGTATTTGGGACATTTACAAAAGCATCAACCTAAAGTAAAGAACATTTTGATATCTAGATTGGTTTGATAGATATGGAATAATAATTGATAATACATTTAATGTATTTTCACCCCCTTAATGAAAGAAATTTGAAACGTCTTGGAGTCCTGTCATAGACAGTTGTATATGTAACGAATTGAAGTAAAAATCATGACGATAGTCAATTGTGTTTCAGTGATGTATACGATTCATGAAAAACACATTTTGCCCCTTTTTACTGCTTGGGGGTCGAATTTCAAAAAACCCTAAAGGTTTGAACTCCATCAATGTTGCTTTGGAAGCACATTTCACCCCTTTTTTGTAAAGGTCGAATTTCGAAAATTCCCTTCTTAGTGCTCACCTACGACTTGAGGGGAACCCACACAAAAAATTTTATGATTCTAGGTCCAGTGGTTTATGCTGCAGTTTGACGACAAAGATGAGGGTGATGATGGTAATGATGATAACAGTTATCGCACAAGGAAAATTAATGATTGATCATTGTCTTGTATTTGTTTAGGGGAATTTGGTTTGCCATTCATTTTTGGTTTTCAACTTCGCAGGTTAGTCAAAGGTTCCATGTTGCTGTTGTTACTTCCTAAGAGCATAAATGGTTTGTTCGGAATAGCTTGTTACTATGAAAGCTTCATTACTTGCGTTAATAGTACATATATGAAAAATACTGGAATATGTTAAAAACAATATTTAACTACCTCCTTTGCAGTCTATTTTTTGGGTGTTTTACCTTTCATCTAAACAAATGTTAACAAAAAAACACATTACAAAACCTCACTGTCAGTAAAGATAACAGAACTTTTAGCGTCCGTCAGATGTCTTGGTTAGCCGGGCGAGTGCGCTGACATAAGACGCAACATATGTCACACTGTTAACAAGAGAATGGTTAAAACTATTGCAATGGTGTTGCTTTTAAAAATAAATTCAGCTTATTATGATGAAGTTTATCACTTTCATCCCTTATCTAAATTTTAAAAAAAAGTTTCTCACTGACCAACTTTTAAATGTTTTATTCTGTAATGAAACACGCATTAGGTTAGAAAAAAGTCTATACATTTAACAAAGAAAATTTTTAGTCTTCTGATATTATGTTGGCATGCACCATAAAATTTTGAATACCATTTTGCAATTATTTCAGAAGATAGTATTATGTGATATATTTAATGACGCACGAAAACAATGTAAGTACAAAGTTTTTGTTTTCGAATTTACTCCTTATAACAATGAAACAATTATATAATCCAATGCGTGTTTCAATGCTGTACAATATGCAAAAATTTTAAGCTCAAAGGTACAATATGAAATTTGTGTATTTTTGGCAACAGCATGCACCAAAACAAGGAAAGTGCTTATGGCAGTTACCAATCAATGAAAGCTACTGAGCAACAATAAAAAATATTACTAGAACTTAAAAGTAAACATAAATGTAAGTAAATAAAGTGAATTAAATAACTTACCTATTCTAATTCAAAGTCTATGTCACTTACACCATTTTTGTCACATGAACCTACAACATTTTTTATCTTGTCGATTTCTATGTCCATATTTTCTTTCAACGTCTTTCATATGTTTGGAACATTCTTCCAAGTTGCTAACAGTACATGCCACACAATTCCTTACAATTTTTTCAGTCATCCAGTGATGAAGAAATTTCTTTATGGACTTGCCTTTTAAATTCCCCTTAAAACCAACTTAATCAGATTTAAATCAACATGATACGGGGAATATGGATGTCATGCCTACATGAACTAAAAAATTAGTCCATTTGAAATATTTTACAGTTGATTCACTTATTACCAAAAGGAGAAACTTTGCCTTCATTATATGCGGGAAAAAAAAAAAAGTAAAATTGTTATTAGTCAGCCAATCTTGGATTTGTAAGTCACATTAACCAATACAACGATTATAGGGGTCTGGTGGCCAAATGGTCAGACCATTTGCCTCCTATCAAGGCGATCCAGGTTCGATTTCGAGGCGGGGTCGATCCCCGGGATTTCGCATGTGGTAATCGTGCCTGACGATGCTGTTGGTCTGCAGGTTTTCTCTGGGATATCCCATTTCCCCTGCCCTTTCATTCCGGTGCTGCTCCATACTTACCTCAAGTCACCATTCACCAGCGCTGAAGACCTCTATGTTAAGCGCTGACCAAATCCTTCACTCACTCGCTCCAATACAACGATGCAGTTTTTCGGCCAATTTGGCACTTCGCCTACTTCTGACTGGATTTGATAATATTTTTTAATGTTTGTTGCAATGGGAATCTACAATTAGAATTTATTGGTTTGTGGTCATACGCCATTGCTCATGTTTTGCTGCACAAACTTGTGTTGAATGACAAAGTACAAAAAGAACTAAAAAACAGACATAAAATACACACAAAAAAGGGAAAAGCAATACCAAAAGATTTTTTTTTAAAACAAAGGATTCTAAAGGTAGAATTCAGTCGAATATCGACACAACACCCAAACACAAAAGACAGACACAAATAGAACCAGATTTCCAAAATGAAAAAAGATGGAAGTAGACAAAAAACAGTGAACAACAATCGCAATTCCAGAAACGTCACATTTGTTTGTTAGTTTTTTAACTTGTGTTGTGTTGTCTCTTGTCTTTTGTTTGTTGTTCACTATTTTTTGTCTACTTCCATCTTTTTTTCATTTTGGAAATCTGGTTCTATTTATGTCTGTCTTTTGGGTCTGGGTGTTGTGTCAATATTCGACTGAATTCTACCTTTAGAATTCTTTTTAGTCTAATTCTTAAAAAATTACATAGTTCTTCTGGGATTGCTTTTTCCTAGTTATTTGTGTTTCATATATTTTTTTTTTGTTCTTTTTTACACTTTGTCACTCAACACCAGTTCGATCAGCAAAACATGAGCAATGGTGAATGTCCACAAACCAATAAATTCTAATGGACTTGATAAGTAACACATTTGGAACAATGCCTTCCTAATCACCCGTAAGAACAACTATTAATCGCGGACCTTCCCCTATAGATCCTGTGATGCCAATTTCAATATAAGATTGCCAGCAAGAAGTTTCAGAATGTGAAGCAATGACGTAAGTTTCGTCAAAATAAACTTTCCTATACTCTTGTATTTGCTCCAAGCTGTAAAATCATGCTTTCAAACAAGCTCTTCCTCTCGTATTAGCACTTTCTCCAGCGAAACACGAGCATCTTTAACAATTTCCATAAAACATTCTTTTTACAAAGCCTTGTTTAACTTTTTCAAAATTGGGACAGTTTTTGGCACAGTATAAAATTTGTTTTCTATGCACAACACCACACACAGACTCTTCTACTTCAATTAACTTCCTGTGTTCCGTTTTCTTCCTGGTACGTTATGAATACATGAAACTGGCTTTGCTATTTATCTTACTCTCTGCCACAATTTGTTTTGCTGTTGCAAGACTAGTCGCTACCACAATGTTATACGTCAGTTTAAGTGAGTTTTTATTCACCCTGAGATACGTTGATACATTATGAACAAACTTATGTGTTTTCCCCCGTAATAGAGTACCTGACTTGATATGTGACTTAATTCTTGATGTAGATGCCATTAGAAAACCCTGAACACTACAATGAATTTCATTATTTTTGTTCTTTGAAATTCTGGAAAGAAAAATGTTAGATCTGTGACCATACTGCAAATTCTATTTATTTTGTGCTACAGTATAGACATGGCAACTGAGCTGGTAATGTATAGGCAATTAGCTCACAGTCAGTCAAGCAAATTGCTAATGTAATAATACATTTTTCCTGGCTCATTGCAGCATAATTATACATAAACAGCTGTATTGCAATGACTGAACTGTAGTGTAAGGTAAACAGAATTTGTGTTAAGATCCCAGATTTAACAATTTTTAGTTGGAATTTCAAAAAAGCAAAAGATAAAATTACTAAATATGGTGGCTGAAATCAAGCCTCAAAGCCTTCTTAGCAAGTAATATGGACTTGTAGGCACCTGCATGAAGCGATACTCGCAGCCAACAAGTGGATGCGAGACTAATTTCCTCCCTTTCCTTGGGATTTCATCACGTGACTGACTATTGACACTGTGGTTCTTTGGTCCGCAGTCCAATTATAGTGCAGTATATTATGGCCAGTGTGTTTAGTTATGGTATGAAGCAATGAAGGGAACTATGCACTGACCCATAGTCACTGGACACAAGCACAAACAAACTGAAATAAATTTTGAAAGCACTAAAAATAAATAACAAAAATAATATT
>PNEQ01003850.1:6901-29376 GCA_003012365.1 Medauroidea extradentata
ACAAACAAATAGTACCTAAGTGGCATGTGATTGGCTGGTGGGTGGACCCTGCTCAGGAGTGGATCTTGTCCCGCAAGGAAGGTAATGGAAGTCGTGTAGGTTCTTGGTAAAAACAAATAGTACCTAAGTGGCATGTGATTTGCTGGTGGGTGGACCCTGCTCAAGAGTGGATCTTGTCCCGCAAGGAAGGTAATGGAAGTCATGTAGGTTCTTGGTAAAAACAAATAGTACCTAAGTGGCATGTGATTTGCTGGTGGGTGGACCCTGCTCAAGAGTGGATCTTGTCCCGCAAGGAAGGTAATGGAAGTCATGTAGGTTCTTGGTACAAACAAATAGTACCTAAGTGGCATGCGATTGGCTGGTGGGTGGACCCTGCTCAGGACTGGATCTTGTCCCGCAAGGAAGGTAATGGAAGTCGTGTAGGTTCTTGGTACAAACACATAGTACCTAAGTGGCATTAGACATACTCTCCCTCTTCTCGTCTCTATATTCTCGTTCTATATGCATTCCTTATCCTGTAGCGGATCCTGGAGCCAATTCTTGAAATGATGCGAGATTATTCCATAGCGAATTTGCTCGGAATTTCGTAATGGATTCCATTTTGCTATTCTAGGGTGAAAATAACTTCGAAATGAAATTATTCCATGCGGAAAAATCCCACATGCTCTTAGGGTCGTGAGATGCGTTTCCGCAAGGCCTTGAAGACGGCAGCCATGACACTTTAACAGTGTATTTCTACAACCTCACTCTTTCAAACAGACGAAATAGAGCAATAAAGTGCTGCAGAGTGCCCGCGCGTATTTTTAAATTATGTTAATATTTTGCTTGTTCATTTTATAATACATGATCGCAACAAATCACTAATTTTATCATGAAACATGCATCTAATATTACGTATATGTAACAGTATTATATGTATAATGTGAACTGATGTATCGGTGATACAATAGCGTAGCGGTAATGGCGCTTGGTAAATGCTTTGTGCGGAGTATTTTTGAAAATAAGTTCGAGGTGCTTCACCTTCCTATAGTTTTTTTATGTAGCAAATTCTTTACTCATTTGCCATTTTATCAACGAATTTAAATATTTTTAGTCGTTGTAACGTAATTATTCGAAGTTACATACTATGTATACCTACTGTAATTTTACTACCCAAAATTTTGTATAGAAAATTCCGCTCAAGAAATAACCAATAAACCAACTCTTAGTTATCTCTCCTTTTGTGGTGACTCAAATTTCAGTACCTACGAGAAGTGCGCAATACAAAAACAATCTTACATATCAAATTTAAGCTTGGCAAACAGCCGTGCTCGTAAAAAAAAAGAGGCCACGTCCTTGTGTTCGTAAAATAGTAGCAAGATGGCAGCAGTGTCCTGAATTTCTAGTAAAATGCCTTGCGAATTAAATGTATCTTGATAAAGACTTTGTATCTATTTGTACGCAATAATATTGTATTACAAAACACGTCGCTTCTTAATTATATATACGCGTGCTAATATTGCGCGCGACCACAGAACGAAAGATTTTTCCCTCCAGAGGGTGCGTTCAGTGCTTCATACAAGTAAAGCGTTCTTTTCACTCGCAGAGTTCTGCCGCGGGAGTGTAACCGGAAGTTCGAAACTGAGGAAGATCTCACACTAAGATTCCGCACTTCGGAATTTCAACTCAAGAATACCATTCTGCCATAGTGAGATAAAGGTTTCGAAGTTTAGTAAGTAAAATTCGACAATTCGAAATAATCTCGTAACAACTCGAGAATTGCCCCCTCTTTCTGTCATTATTAAGTTTTTCCACCACAGGCTTGAAGGTATAGCCTCTCGCTCTACGCCCTGTCACCTGCCCTTAAGCCATTAGTATATCCTCTCTCCCCTAACCTGATGAAGCATCTTCTCCTATCCTGAACTAACCTGAAAGCATACCACTATCTCTTACAAAACCTCTACCTCTAGTGAGGTGTAACCAGTCCGGTCACCAGTATGAAGTAGAGTCTCCTACTACTCCTGCTGCCTCCTCCATCACTGTATAAAGTAAATCTATTTAAATTTTTAGTTATGATGTGGGGCTCAAATACGAGAATATGTCGCAACCCTTCAACTCGCAGGAGTTCACGCTTCAATATAGACGGATTACAAAGACAGATCAAAAGCAAATTTCGTGCAAATGCCGCATTGGCAAATATTATAGAAAATTATTTCGCTGCTATCAATTAAACTCAATTTTCCACTTCATTTCGTTCAAGAGATAACCTCACAATGTTTTGTGGGCTCAGTCAACACCCACTCTGTATACTCGAATACACTCCACATTTCATGAGAAGGAGGCAGCCAGGGAGGGATGCCAAGGCAGGATTGCACTTTATGACATAAGTCAAGATGCACATACCTATGAGGTAAAGATTCAGCACGATTGACATTTATTACATTGTATTTAGGTCCTAGGGCTAACTAGGCCTTAAACTCCTTAAAAATCAATTTCCCAACAGCTAACCTAGCCACCTCCTTACCCGTTCTGGCACAGGTGAGCATGGCCGCAAACAAAACTAATTAATAGGTACATTTTAGAGAATGAGGTGCATTGTGTCCGTGTTGCTACACAAAACAAAATGTTTGAAGTAGAATAGTAGAAAGGAATACACGTCCAGCTAAATTGTGCTTAAAGGTGCCGCTCTCGTTCACTAATTTGATAAAGCTGGTTTTACACGACCCAACAAACGTACAATTTTCGTGAAATCAGCCTAACTTGCATTTCAGCCTAGGCACAAAATTCTTGTAACTTCGCTCACTATAAAAGCGACAATGGACTATATAGTATCTGAAGACTGGCCATGACCTAGTATGATTTTGTGCAAGACAAGTCAAGTTGCTAGGAACAAGCAACATGATAGGTCGTTGTAAATTAACTGTTCACCAAGGAGGAAAAGATTACATGACCGCTGCACTGTTGAATCGCGTCATGTAGATGAAGTCGTGAAATATAAGGGAAATATTTCACTGCAATAATTAGGCGAGCCAATATGTGCAAAGAGCTGTGCGAGAAGTACAGTGTGTGGTGACGAAGGAGTCCAGAAATTTATGGATGAGAAGATCCCAGTGTAAGTATTGTGCAAGTGCTTGCATGCACGGAGCTGTGCAAGAAGTGAATTACATCGTGCAGATGTAGTCGTGGGATTTAGGGGTGAGAATTCACTGCAATTATTGGCGAGCAACTGTGTACAAGGGTCTGTGCGAAAAATTGATTGAGTCGGTGAATTGTGTAATGCAAAAGAAGTCATAATGTGTAGGGGAGGGATTTCACTGCAATATTGCGTGACCGACTGCATACAAGAAGCTGTGATAGAAGTAAATTGTGTAGTGTGGATTAAGTTTTGTATTGTAGCTCAGAGATTTGACTGCAATTATTTTACGAACGACTGCGTGCATGGAGCTGTAAGGGAAATCTATTGTGTCGTAAAGATGAAGTCGTGAAATGTAGGGGAGAGATTTCACTGCAATTACTGCGCGAGCGAGTGAGCGCACGTAGCTGTGCAAGAAGTTAATTGTGCCGTGTAAGTACTGCTTCAGAATTTAAAACCAGAATAACCAACTTACAATACTGGAAAATTACTAAAGAGTAGAAATTATTTCCCTTTAATGTACTATATTCTCTTTGGAGAGACTATGTTTGGTTTACATTAATGCTGATTGTAGACCACGGTCGTAGAAGAACAGGTCTGGACACTCGCCTGGATATTTGACCCCCTTGTTGTTTGGCTGTAGTTCACCAAGTTACCGAGAATATTGTGTTTTATTGGCGCTGATGTTACGGCGGTCGGACTAAACTCCGCCCACTTCCTTTCCGCTAAGATAAACCATTTATCAAAACGTATTTTTAATCAATTTATGAAATACTTTCTTCATTCACAAATTTAAGAAAAGGCTCCAGCCATCTTTATTTACTTTATAAATATAACAGTGGAAAAACGTGGACGGAGTTTGAGTCCGACCGCCCGGAAAACAGCGCCAAAAAGTACAACATTCTCGGTAACTTGACGAACTGCAGTCAAACAACAAGGGGGTCAAGCAAAATACATTGTTAGATAGGCGAGTGTCCAGACCTGTTCTTCTACGACCGTGTTGTAGACGAACTCGTTTTACAAGTAAGTACGCAATTTATTTCACTATGTTTAATGCAAAAAATTTTATTGTGCATAAATAATCTTAAATTTGGATAGTCATTGATCTAGAGAGCTGGGAGAAAAATATTTTAAGACTACGCATATCGATGGGAATTCTATAAAAGTATTTGAAAGGATAATATATTGTTAATATTGGGAGGGAAAGGCAGCAAAATAGAAACTCACCATTCCTGGATTAGAGGTACACTACTACTAGCCTACATAACAGTAGTAGATTACATCAACGTAGATAAAAAGTTACCTGAAACTACCATTTCCAAGTAATTCATCTCGGCTATAGCATCATAAGTGACTTTCCCCCCGTGTTTCTCAAGAACGTCGTTTATTTCTCTCCTCAGTCGGTCCTGTATTGCCGGGTTCAGAGCCAGCTCGAACAAGGTGAAGGTTATGACAGAAGAAGACGTCTCGAAGCCAGCGGCAATGAAGATGAAAGCCTGCGCTA
This sequence comes from Medauroidea extradentata, assembly GCA_003012365.1. Lineage (NCBI taxonomy): Eukaryota > Metazoa > Arthropoda > Insecta > Phasmatodea > Phasmatidae > Medauroidea > Medauroidea extradentata. The sequence continues at coordinate 11,518 of PNEQ01003850.1, forward strand.
CGATATCATCATCATCCAACTCTGCAACGAACATTATACATTATTAATTATGTTTACAGTATCCTAAAGCTTTGAATTTTTAATAAACTCACGACTGAATTATTAATAGAATAAATTTAGTTGGTAATATGCTACGTTTCTTGTACATGCCGATAGACTGTCTGTAATATCATAAACATGGTACTTTTTTCATTTGTTTATTTACATAATGTAAATTGAACAAACACAACAAACCCTTTATGAAACTAATAAACCTTCAGAATGAAACCAATTAATGAATAACATTTTAAACATTGCAAATAACACATAGTATTTTTATAGTATTGTGGTCAATCACTGGGTTTAATTACAGTACAGGCGTATTATAAAGTTACAGTGTAGCAATATTTTCTACGGCGTAGCGGTCAACAGGGCTAAGACGTTTTTATAATTATAACTAAACATGGAAAAGTAACTGTCTTTCAGTTTGATGACTTTGAGCTTTGACAATCTCTAACATCGACCATTATGTTGTCATAATTGTTAACTTAGTTATTCCAGAAATCAATATTAATATATCAGTAAATGTTTTAATTTTTTGAAAGTATAGTGAGGTTTATAAAACACAAAAATTTTAACTCATGTACAGTCATGTTGAGAACCGTTATAGTTTACAATAACTTCTGTTACAACCCAATGTCCATGCAATTCACTTGTGATGATCCTGAGCATATTTTTCTCAGGAGACTGGCCAGAATATCATGGACATTTCCTTTATAATTTAACTTGCTGGTCATTAGAGCACCTAAATTAATTACCGTAGCAAGAATCATTGTAGATTAAGGTAGGACAGTGGCGTGTTAAAAATGTCTAGCTCATGCTCATTGGTGCAACATGCGCCAATTACGACAGTGAGAATCAAAGCGAGTTCGAAGAGCCACTGAAAGGAGACGTGGCGTGGTGTCTACCCTCCGCCAGTGTATCCAAACGGAGTGAATATGTTGTATCGGATATGTAAGACTACTATACAAACACGTAGTCGTATTTGAACGCCAGGAATCGTGGCGTATCTGGATTGTGGCATAAAGCAAAACAAAGTCAGTAGCCGTATTTAAAGAAATGCAACCACAGCGAAGCGTGTTTCGAGAATGAACGGACTAACAAACATGCAGGAAGTCATAGGCATGATCGCACCGGTGACGTGGATGCACGACAATTATGGACTGTGCTGCAACATTTGATATCCTCGCTCAGTAGTTCAGGATTATACCACATAAATCTGCTTCCGCAATCATGGTTCGTGCCGTATAAAATATCGGGCCATCTTGTCCTCTATGGGAGATATTGACTGTTTACCACAGGCACCTGGAGATGCAATAATGTGTGGAACATCAGTATAGGAGAGACTAATTGCACAATTACAACGACAAATAGCTGGTTGTAGACGATACAGCAGAAACACAGACACCTTAAGGAAAGTAGACTAATACAAATCACTCAGTAACTGTAAACAGTAAAACAAAAAAACACAGACGAACACAGTAGTTTCCTTGCGACGTTTTTATTATCTGACAAGCCCCCATATTCCGCCACGTCAGCGTGTACCCCAGCTCAGTCTAATGGGTACTCCGACATGCATTAGTCGCTAAAACGAAGGAAGGGATGAGGAATTGAGCGCGTCGCAAGGTAGAGCCTCAAACACCTAAATTGTGTTCATCGCATGATGGCAAGGTTGAATAAAGGCCTGACAACTCCTCAGCGAGTAACCCTGTATTCGTCATCAGCAAGACGCGCCCAATTGAAGTTGGTCGCTGCCACATAGCTGCCGCGATCGCACCGCCCCCTACAGGCCACAGCATCTCCCGGCGCGCAGCAACAAGAGCACGATGCTCACTCCACGACAGCCACCTAATTATTGGTATACAAATATTTTCAGTTATATGCTTTGTTGGCTAAATACATGTTTGTAAAAACTATGAATGCTGATTCTTTGATTTATTTCTCCCTGTGTCAGTGGAGTATTATTTTTCCAGAGAATTCTGCTGCTATTGTCCCAGACATGCCCTGTTGGTTCAGATTTTTTAAATTCAACCTTCTTAACGTATATTTTTGTTTTCTATTATGCATGTAGAACGGAATGTACCAGTCTCTCCAACGTATACACAGCGACATTCACAGGGAATTTGATACATACAGTTTTGAGTTTGTGACTTGTCTGACATTGGTTTTATTTTTGTAACCATGCTTTTTATGGAATTTTCTGATTTGAAAGCTGTTTGGATTCTACATTAATTTTATATAATTGTCTTATTTTTTCCAAGAAGCCACGAACATATGGGATGACTAGAGATCCCACAGGTTTTTCTGTTTGTTCATTTATATTGGTAATGTTTGGTTTTAGATTTCGTTTTATGATGTCAAAGGAATAGCTTTTTGCCACCTACTCATGTTTAAATGTACATATTCAACTGGTACTGCTCGTTTGTGTGTTTAGATATTTCCAGCTCGGCTAACTAAAGTTCGGGTCATAGTAGTCTTTGAGCGCATAAAGTGATTGGAGTTGGAATGGAGGCATTGACCAGTATGTGTTTGTTCCCTGTCGCTTTTGAAGAAATAGTTTTTTTTTCACTACGAGCACATCTAAAAATGGAATGCTGTTGTTGGTTTCTGTTTCATAAGTTAACTGTGTTGATGACCATAATGAGTTGAAGAAATGAGCGAAATCGTCAAGTTTCTCGGGACCACGTTGCCAGATCAAAAACTGTCGACACAGCGCAGCCAGACTTTAGACGATATGGTGGTTTCATTCAGTGTTTCTTCCGCAAATCTTCCCATGGAATTGTTGGCCATGAAAGGAGACAGTAAAGATCTCGTACCCATGCCATCAGTTTGCTTGTAAAATTTTTCTTTGAACAGGATGTATGTTGTGTTGGCACAGATAGTGATGAGTTCCATGATGGTCGAAATGGGTATTTCCATTGTCTGTTTGAGGGTACTGTTTTTCAGCTTGGTCTTAGTGACTGACAGAGATTCTACTACAGGTACATTAGCTAAAAGACTGTGAACATTAAAGCTGTCGAGGATGTAAGTTGGTAATATTGCTAATGTTTTGGCTATGGAAATGAAATGGATTGAGTCGTTGACAAAAGTGTCTGGCCTCTGAGTGGTTCTACAATCTTCAGCAGGAATTTAAAAAGTTTTGGCATGGGTAGCTGGTTGAGCTGATTATTGTACGCCAAGACATATCTGGTTCGTGTATTTTTGGGAGTCCATAGATGTGAGGTGGTTTGCTGCTGTGTGCTATGGGTGATTTTCTTGTGCTCTCTGAGATGTACTCCTGGTTATTTTTCAGATTTTAGTATGATTTACTTTCTATGCTGCCAGTAAGATCTTTGTTAAGCAGCACATATTTGTCAGTGGTAATTAGGTCAGAGATTTTCTTTTTTATAATCAGTTTTGTCTAGGATGACAGTAGTTCTGTTTATGTGGGTAGGGAGGATTACAACTTTCGCGTCAGTATTAAGTGTTCTAATGGCTTTAAGTTTATCAGGGTACGATGTTCGGTTTAGGTGTACCAGATGAGGTGATCGCAGTTCACACACACCACCGGAACTTATCCTGTTTGACTCATGAAAGTTTGTATATGGCACTTTCCACTGAAGAATCTATGTCTAGGACAGGTGTCCGCCGTGGAGTGATGCAGAAATTCTGCCCTTTCTCTAGAGCAGATTTCTCTGGTTCTGATAACGTTTTGCTCGATGCATTCACAATGGTGTTGATAGGTTGTGAAATTGTGGGTGTTTGTTGTTTATGCTAGAGAGTTTGGCAAGTGTTTTTTGACTTATCTTTGCATTTCTGTGGCTTCTTCTCGATCAAGTTTAAGATGAATTGGTAAATGTTATTGAAGTCTTAGGTAGTTAGGACAGATTGGATACAAAGCTGGAGTTCCCATATTTCACTATTAAATTGTGCGTTCTGGCAATGGTAGAAGGCTACCATCTCATTAATGCTGCCTTTGCTAGCTTGATTGGCTATTTTGCTAGCTTGTTTGCTGTTAACGGGACATTTCATTGTTAGTCTTTTCTGAATGGCTTTACTGCGGCATTTACTGAGAAAGGTCAAGTAATTTGAGCACTGGGACAGAAGGGTAATTTTCTTTTCAAGCTTACGAATAGAATGATGCATATTGGAGCAATACCGGGTTTTCGTGTAATTTTTTAACGAGTCGGTTTGCAAACGTAAGTAAAAATATGCTATTCCGCAAGGAATTCAGTCAGCGAGTTACAATAAACCAAACAAGAAAATAAAGCAATACAATCGAGCACCCAGGCACCAAATAAACAAACCAAGGAAAATAAATAACTCATATATTTCCACAAAAGGAATTCCGTCAGTAAATGTGAAACAGACAAACAATAATTATAACGACAAAAAGAAAAAATAGCAAAACTAATGACAAAATAACTTGTCGTAGACGACACAATAGAAAAACAGACACGCTGATGAAAGTAAATGAATACAAACAACACAGTAACTGTGGACAGTAAAACAATTAAATCACAGACGAACACAGTGGTCTCCTTGCGACATAACGAAATGCGACGGATTTATACATACACACACTCTGTGCGTCCATTTCTGTCCCGGCCAATACGATTGCAAGATTTACAAAATTATCAGTTACCCGTTAACTTTTGCCAAAATACAATTAAATAACTTTTAATAAATTGCTGAGCAATGTTGTCTACAAGAAAAATAAGTATTAATATGACTGCATAAAACATAATATTTTCAAACTTATTTTCTTTTCCGATATGTTATAACTGTTGCTAATAACATGTAAACTGAGAGGCACAAGGTTAAGACAGACGTTTCGAAAAAATGCAGTCCATACAACTAAATAATAAAGTAGTTAGCCACACTTGATGCTAAAGCATCAGATTACAAATGAATCGCTCATTACTGAAAATAACCTAAACGCTTGAAATTGTGTGGCCAGCAGTAGCTACAGGTGGCCACAATAGAATAAAAACACTGTTGGACTACTTGTAAGGATGATGACTTTTTCACCACATAATTTAGTTCTTTAATAAAATCGATGTAACGTATTAAAATGTTGAGTATTTTCTCTTTCATGTATGGCTACATCAATTACAACGCGTATTACAAAATCCTTTCTAACATGTATGCACCAAATTACAACTAAAAATAATATTCCTCTCCTCATATTGTAAAAATGAGCCCGAATACAACGAAACGAAATATTTTTCCTGTATATATCTAACAATATGAGAGACTAAAAAATATTATACAATATCAACAAACAACAAACTTTTCATCCGTAACTCCTGACACTTTCCTAACAAATCACGCTCTGGTCTATTTTTTACAATAGGAGGTTCATATTTAAGGCATTGAGTTGAACTTATAGTAAAGAGTAAAACATATCTAATAATATGTGCACTTACGTATGTCAGACCTGTCGCTTTTGGAGAAGTCGACATTCATGTATTTACTGTCATCTTTGATCTCTTCCATGTCCTTCGCATCGTCAGCCCTGACTTCTCCGTCATCGTGAATCTGCATCAAGAGATCCACAAAGTCCTTCCGCACCAGCCCATTCTTCCTGCGGTGTTCCACGACGTCCCAGAACGTCTTGCGGATGAAGTCATTGACGCTTTCGTCGATGACATTGAATTTGAAGAACTTGCACAACCAAGGCATAAATGCCTCGACAATACCTGCGAGCTTCTGCAAGCCGCTGGGTTCTAAAATCTTTCTCAAGATAATGCGGAACTCGCAGTTAGGGTTCTGCAAGGCGTTCGCATTCACTCCGAAGACACACGAGGCTATCACGTCGGTAGTGTACCTCGCCATCATGTCTTTGACGGCCACTGAACTGCCTGTCGAGGAAGAAAAACACATGTTAGTGAAGAACACGTTTTGATTTATCCATAACTGAGTCAGCACCTTTCAACGTTCTGCTCGTAAGTGTTGATTATCCTCAGTCCTTTTTCTACGAGTTTTTAAGCTTGTTTCTGTCACGAGTTGCATATTTCACTTGAATCTATGACGTTATTGTATGTACATAGGCAGGTCAAATCTAAAACATATTGGTTCAACAGAATGAACAAGTAATAAATCATGTTGGTTCAACTGAATGAACAAGTAATTGATTTGGGAACATAAAAAGAACTTAACAATTCATAAAGGAAAATTAAAGTTATGTAGGCAATCTTAAAAATACATGCATACATACACATATGCATGTATACATACATATATACATTCATACATGCATTCATGCATGCATGCATACATTCATGCATACATACATACATACATCGTATTTCTTTACTTATGTCACAAACTGGGAGGTGGGTTGTTATCAAAAAATGAGGTGTAACATTGAAATTATTACTTACAGCAATTCGTAAGGATGAAATTAATACTTGAAAACTGAACTTTAAATGGCATTTTGGTGAAATATCGGAAACGCCATGAAGTTAAATTACTATTCTGTATACAATTATTAGTGTTACTGGGATCTCTGACCCATCAAGAAACCGCTTTTTAAAACTCTTCATTTTATGAAAATAACATAGGTTGTCATCCTCTCATTGACTAGAACTGTTGTGGCGTTGAGATTTGCGAACATTTCATGCTGCCTTTTTGAACAGTACATCCCAAGAAACGTAAAATATCTTCTTACATGACGCTAGAACGGGCTGTTACAAGATATAAATCATACAAATCATCAGACGCTGTTACATTGCGTATGATGTGAGCATTACAACCAGTACTAAGAAATTGTAGCCTCTTTGGGACAACGAATTTCTGTCGCTTTTTACAGAATTTCACACCTGAAATACACGAAAGATGAAGGTGAATTAGTAAGCGTGAAGTTACTTTTAAAGTAAGTTTGTTGAGCTTTACCTGGTTAAATAATATGACATGATTCTAAAATATTGTAGCACAGGGTGCATATTTCAGAGTGAAAAAAAGCATTTACAAGCATTCTGTGAGCAATTTCCCTGATACACTAGCCATGATAAGTCTGCAAGCTTGTCATGTCAAGCCATAAGCTTGAATCAAGCTAACTAGTCTCCACACGACAAGCCTGCAGCAAGCTTGCCAGGAAAGCTTGATGCAAGGCTGCTGCAAGCTTGTAGCAGGCTTGCCTCGTACAAGGCGGGATACAGCTGTAAAAATCGGCTTGGCTCAAGCTTGAATTAAACTTAACAAAGAGGGCTTGTAATGTCAAGCCTAAATCAAGTCAATTGCAAGTTTGCCGCAAGCTTACATGCTGTGCAGGTCCGTTGCGGGTGTTGCAGTTTCTCCTACAAGCCAGGTGTTGTATTGTCACTCTGGCGCTGCTCCATACTTACCTCATGTAACACCTCACAGGCCCTTAAGACCTCGATTTTGAGCGTTTGCAAAGAATCTCTCCTTCATTAAACGGAGTTGTTTGTAAGGAGCCGAGTAACGGGAAGTCAGATGATCTCATTTGAAGCAGCTAAGTAGCGCAGATTTTGTCTACTCTGCCATCTGAGATATTGCACGTGGTATTTTTCTTACTGTCTTATCTTTTACTGGCGTTAGTATATACACGAACACTGTTTGCTGAAGGAGAATAAATTGCTGGCCATCTGTTACGAATTATGGTATTTAGGCTTCTGCTCAACTGTAACATGTTGGTTGCTCTAAAGCACAGCCTGAAGTAACTGCTCGCTACAGGCTCCTGCACCCCTGCCATGCATTTCTCTTCCTCAATTTGTCCACTTTGTTCCTTTCTCTTCCTCCTTCCCCCCCTAGTCCAGCATCACTTCTACCAACAGTTCAGCTCATCATTCTTCTCCCCCTCCACACTCCCCGTCTTCTTACAAAATGTCTTTGTGCACGAATGACGGTCGAGAAAAAGCACTCTGTTGGCAGACCTGTAACTTTGTTTGTGTTGGCAAGCCTGAAAGTTTCTATGTATTGTTGACCAGCCTGTACGATTCAGTTTCTGGCCCTGTGACTGTTATCGATGATGTGAAGTATTTTCGACGAACAAGGAATTCGTGTTTGATTGTAATGCCTATCGACATAAGAGGTTTGTATGTACGACGAGCTCATCAAATTTGATAATTTGGTGCTACGAGAGTGGTTAAAAGTTTTCATGGAGAGATAGTGTGAAAATACACATAGAAACCTTTCTGGGTATAGTAACTCTGTCTGCTGAAATGTTAGCTTTACCTTTAAGATACTTCTACACTTCACACTGCTGCTTCGCAAGATTCACGAGTCCTAGGAAAGTCATCAATGATTTTGCCTGCTTCTATATTGAGTATCACTACCTTCACAGACATAGAGAGATCAATGGGGTGTGCAAGTGATATAGAGCATGCAACAAAATAAATTCGTATAAAGCGTAAACTTTCTAAGCTTTCCCATGAAAATGAATAACTTCACAATAGTGCAGTTTTGTGAAGCAGGACACTGCAAATGAGACTCTTAGTAACAGTAAACTTGATAATGTTTATCCTGTAGAATATAGCGAATATATGAAGTAAATACAATTTGATGAAATAATCGCAGAAGATGGAGATGACGAAATCGCTGAAGAAGATTCTGATCAAGATTATGGTTAAGATTATATGGACACTCTCACTGATCTCTCCAGTGTAGCGAAAAACATGGGGGAATACGTAGATGACGGATAGTAATATTCTTTCAACCCTAATGAACAGGCGGACAGACTAAGACTCTCGAGATTTATGCATAAAGCTGGAGAATGTTATCATGCATATGAAATATTGAATCATCCAAGAACTGACAAAAGAGGCTACATTTAATAGAAAAAAATGGGTATTTTCATTTACTGTCTATGTACCTTAGAAAAAAATTTAAAAATTAATGAGTGTTCTTTTCTTTGCTCATGCCCTATTACTATTACAACAATACTGAATATTTTAATGAGAGTACTTGACTACCTCTCTTTCTGAACTATAAAACATGTACACAGATAGTGAAATCACAAGTTAGTTACTATTCCGATGGTTAGTTTCCTAACGGAATGTATCCTGTCGGAAATATCCTGATGGAAAGTATCCTGGTGGATGGTATCCAAATAGTTAGTATCTTGTAGTATATCATCCTGAATAGGGTCCTAGATAATTGAACCCTGAAGTATATTATCCTAAATAGTATTCTGAATACTACCCTAAAATGAATCCTGAAGTGAATAATGAAAATGAGTCCATAGTTGAATACCGATGTGAATCCTGAAATTTACCACGAAAATTAATCTTGAAAATGAATCTTGAAGAAGAGAAATTCTTAAGTAGTATCCTGAATTGTTTCATGAGCTGTTCGCCAGCGTTCGTGAGATGTTTGATCAAATCCGTGGTCTGTTCGCCAATGTTCGCTACCTTGTCGGCTACGACGGTGAGATATTTGCTCATGTTCGCCACCAGTTCGGCTACGACGACGAGCTATTCACCAATGTATGCGAACTCTACAGCAATGCCTGGGACTTCCACGAGAATGCTTCATCATCAGTGGCTATGACATCGAATAATAGGTGCTGCATCTACAATGTTGCGTTCAATATTGCATTGAGAAAACACGAAGCTGATGAGTGTACTAAAGCATGGTTTTTGATATAAATAAACATTTGCAAGATCAGACATAACATGGTGTTTATAGCTGAGAATAGTGTACATATTTGCAAGGCATCCTGTGTATTTACCACGTACATAGTTCATACATTATACATTTAAATAAATTTAATGTTAAATAACTTGATGTTATTTTATTACGTTGTGTGTTTTGTGGGGAAACGTATTACTACTTAAATAATTATGCGAGAAGACATTTTATTTAAAACTCTAACGCTCTGCACATACTCTTTATTTTACAAGTGCAGAAAAGGAAAGATAGGATATAAAAATTTGTCTGAACCTAGCATACCTGGTCCAGTATGGATGCTGGTCTTGAGTTAACATATACGTTAATTATTTTTTCATAACTGTATGAGACCTCGAGCATATGTAACTGGTAGCTGTGACGAACGAAAGTTGTATCTACAAATGTCTAATGCAGAAAGTAAAGTAGGCAAGTGTAATTTAGTTCGGACAGGCTGACACGAACGTCGAAGAGTGAAGGCTGAGTTGATGAGAAGAGAGACAGAGAGTGGTGGGGCGATGGTAGGAAAAGGGGGAGGCAGGTGGATGATGGGGGACGAACGGTGTGTTCGAGGGAGGCAGTATGGGAAGGGAATGTGGGTTTCGGCTCCGAAAGGGTGCGGGGTTGGCTGTTTTCTATGTTCAAAATAAAGAGCAGTACCTTTCTCACCTCGCCCTCCACGAGGGCATCGTGTCTCCCTACAGAGCCCTGGTTAAAGCCAGCGCCCTACAATTATAAAACAAATGAAAGAAAAAACAATAAAGCAAAGACAGTTACCGCCCCCTTCCTCCCTCTCTAATAGAAATTCCACCCCTCCACTAATAAAAAAAAAGCCTTCCTCTCTTTTTTACCAGTAGCCTTTTATATTTAATGTGTGTAACTACTGAGTGGTTACACTCCTATTTGTCGAGAGAGTTTTTAAGGTGTCTGTGCCGGTTTTTCCTCTCCATTCTTAGTTTATAAGTTAAGCTACAGGTACACTTAAAGAGTTAGTCATGGCCCCAATTGAGGTCAGGTATGCCCAATCCCTCTCTGCCGCGATGAGTGTGAAATGACGGTAGAAAATTGTATCATCAGCACGCACTGAGAAGAAAAAAGCTTCATATGATTGGGGGAGAGAACAAAAAAAATATATTTGGGAAAAAATAGTTTTTCAGAAAAAAGGAAAATTTTGGGTAAGATGGAAAAATTTTAGCGAAAAGGGGACATTTTGGGCGAATTATGGAGAACTTATGGTGTTTTTGAGAATGAAAAGGGACATTTGTAGGTCAAAATCAAGGCCAATTCAAACACGGAGGCCGAGGGGAAGTAGCGTCACAATTTGGCAGCAAGTCCTCACTCATAACGCGAACTCCTATGTCAACTTCGGACAAAACATAGTACTGGCATGAAACTTTTAGTAGCGAAATTTGTAACCAGGACACAGATTTGGAGCATTTTTTACAGTATGATGTTTTAACTTTACCTTTCGAGTTCTCCTGCTCGATAGTGGGTACCAACTGCTTGCCGCACTCGTCAATCAGACTGAACATCTTCTTGATCTTCCCGGAGGTGAAGGTTGGCGTGAGCTTGATCCTCATATGCCGCCATCTCTTGCCCTTCAACACAAAGAGGCTCTTGGCGAGCAAGGGGTCGGTGCCCTCGGGCGGTACGAAGCCTCTGTCCAGGAAGTTGTGGGCATCTTTCACCAGGATGCTACGTATAATGCCAGGGTCACACACGATGAGAATGGGCTTCAACATGGCAAACATCCCAATAAGAGGTTGTCCTGGATTTTCCAGGTACAACCTTCGTAATAACTCCCCCAAATGTTCCTGCTGCAGAACGACGCTTTTCAAGTTTCCAAATAAGAGTGTGGGCTTCACATAGTAGACGCCTCGCTTCTTCCAGTAGTTGTAAACATAAGCAGAGTAGAGGTACAACAAAGCAGAGCAGACAAACAGGGCAAACAAGACATCTGCGAGTGAAATGTTGATAAACGCCATAGTGCTCACTGTTCTTTAAATGTTCAGCACCTGCAACAAGAGATTATCAAATGTAGGATATCCTTTAAAATTTGGGACGTAAGAGGACAATTTGTAATCAGCATGTTGCTCTACATTGAATGTGCCATTGTGACTTTAGTTTGTGCACTTACATTCCGAACTACCGAGATACGTTCTAATATACCGCTTAGATAATAATATACAATGTTCTGCATGCCGCGCTGTATAGCTGTTACGTGGCACAACTTGTGTGCCGTTTTTCAGGCAATTCCTTGAATTTTCTATACCAAGTGTCCTGTATCATTTTACTCGTCTTAGCTTCCCCTACAGCGCAACAGAGAGTTTTAAACGTCAATTATTATAATCCTGTATATGTATATGTATATATATATATATATATATATATATATATATATATATATATATATATATATATATATATATATATACACATACACACACGCATACATATATACGTGTGTGTGACTTCACTATTTATGTATGTGGTTTAAAGCATGATAATTTATTACAATATTATTTCATCTTTACAGTTACAATTAAGAGATTTTAATTTTTATAGTAAATGTACATCACTTAGGGAAAATAAAATACATTAATTATGCTTATAACGTCTTATTGCTATTTGCGCAAGCATAAAACAGTGAAAATACAAGTCTCTCGTGTTCTTATCCGTAAACGATTTGTAAGAAACTTTTTATTTTTTTCATCGGGAGGAAGAAGCATTAAGTTAAACTTTAAAAAGTTTTAAATTTAGTTATTAATAACAAATGCAAAATGTTACATACAGTAATAAATATGATTAAAATATATTTGGAATTCATTACGTTTCTGTTACAGACCATTTCAGCAACTCCTTAAAATTTCAATTGAATAAAAGTAATACAATTATGTACTTTGTTATGTAATTATGTAAAGATCTCCTTATTGGCCACATTATTCAAAATTCTTTTTAAATAACTAATTTATCAAAGACTTCCAAAGTTAGAGTTTAATTGTATATATATGTCACACACCAATTAAAACCCGGCACGAAATAATATTTCGTAATTCCACGTAGTTTACACAACTAACAAACTCAGCTTTTTCTAAAACCAAACTAGTGAATTTCGAGAGTCCGCTTTTCATGTAAGCACGAATTGAACGAATGTGTTGGATATACTTCTTAAAACAGTTCTCTTTTGCGAAAGCCATTTTTCGGACTCGAACTTCGGAGATGTCTGAAATGTTTGCTGTACTGAACCTCTTTAAAACGAGTACATCATAGTTCTAAATGATGAGGAAGATAACCTTAAATGACAGAATGTGTATTCACACAAGTTATAATTTACCACTGCTACGTAGGGTCAACAAATTAACCGAAATAACGTTTAGGTATAATGTTTGCACCCAACTGTCCAGTTTTATGTTTTAATTCAACTACGTAGAAATTTTAAATAAAGTATGTGACTGTTTACGTAATGGTTAGATACATTCATATATGAATATAGTCTCTGCATTAAGAGAGAAAGAATATCACAGAAACCTTTGTTTATAAACATAAAATTTCATGTTTGAACAAAAAATATTTGAAGGACTGAATTACAAAGTGTTAGGTTTTATCTCTGCATGCATAATGTGGTGCTTTCTTGATCTCTTTCAGATAATAAAGTGAAAAAAAAATCGTAATATTTTCTTTACTTGTTCTCATGCTCCAATGCATCGATAACATCAGCTGTGTTTCAATTACGCAACATTCAAAGATATGAAAACGTTGCAATACTATATTAAATAATGTCCAATATTATAGCTATTGCTCAATTTTCTTTTTATAGTTTCTCTCAGTAAATGTATACTTTTTTACTTATTCATTTAATTCGTTAATATATTTTTCTCACTGATGTAAAATCTGAAACCTGAAATAACACTGAAAAAATACTTATTAGTCACTGCAAAATATTTTGTTAAAATGGACCTTACCAAATTTTTTGTAGTGGTTACAAAATTTTTTGTAGTCACTCCAAAACTTTATTGGGGACAGCAAAAATTTTTTGTGGTCGCTACAAAAAAATTTGTTAAGGTCCATTTTAAGAAAATATTTTTCAGTGACTAATAAGTTTTTTTTTTTTTCAGTGATATAAACATGGATAGGCTACACGTTTCTTACACTCTCTGTTAAACTTCAATTTATGTACACAGATTATTTTCCAGTGATCAGATATAAGTGGCATTCTCTGAACTTAAAATCTTCTCATACCTAAACCGGTGACAAAAGTGATACGTACGCGCATGATTTCAAGTTTACCATCAAAACCAAACCTTAAGTATAATTCATTATTACAGTCTTACTTAAACTATTTGTTTATTAAAACTAAAATTATCAGTGAATACATCTTATCCCTACGAACAATTTTTCTATTTGCAGCCTATTGCAAAAGATCATGAACACAACTTTTACAGCTGTCGACGAACTGTTCACTTCATATGTTAACTATTTGTGCGCTGACCAATATAAGACACCTACCTGAATTACCAGCATGAACGTCTCAAGGTACCAGAGATAAGTACAGTCTGCCGTGCAGCGTTAAACTAGCAGATTAATTAATCGTCGTACTTTATCAGGAGAAACTGATAAAAGTCGTGATAGTGAAAAGACCCTGTTGGCAATCACCAAATTTTAAGTCATCGCCGATAATTGTATGTGTACAGAGTGAGAAGTGGGATGCTCTATACATCCAACATCACAGAATGGTTAGTGTCAGTCAGCATATTCAAAAATATTTGATAACTATGCAGTTGGACACAAAAATTAAGAACAATTGTCTAAGTGAATGCAGAATGACTATAAAATTGACCAAGAAATATAGAAAAGTGCCATATTACGACGATATACGAGGAAAAAATAAGTAATGCTTTTTCTTAAAGATAGTTATAGCTTGCCAAAAATGTAATTTTTAAAGGCTCGTACGAGTAAGAATTATTTGATATTTTGCATCGTTTAAATTACTTTTGTTTTATTATATGGAGATCCTACGACATTTTATAACACGAAGCTGTGAGTTATTTGTTAATATTACTTGTGACTTTGAATGTCTAAATGAACAAAATTATATTGCCAGAATACTATTGGGTGAAATTATTGTGCAACATTTAAAAAATTATTTGCTTCATGTGCAGTGTACAACACACACATCAAAGAAAAAGTTGTAATATAAGATTTTTCGGGAGCCTTAATTCGGTTAACAAGTTTATATTTTGTCGTATACTTTTGTAAGGAAAAATCAGACGGGGTTTATGAACCTGTAACCAATATCATTCAAATTAGCACAGAAATCGGAATACAGACGTAAAACCTAACGACGTTATCCATAACTCAATTTTGGCATTACGCTGTTAGACGTTACGAGATTAGGCACTGCGCCGTTAGTCCTTATGCCGTTAGGCACTACGCTGGTAAGCAAAATTCGATTTTGCACCATAATAATAGCTTAAAATTTTAACATTAAAAATACTAGCCGGATCGGATGTATAATTAGAAAGGATGGTACTAGAAGATAGCAAACAGCAATCGAATCACAATAAAAGTGTGTTGTTAAACACAGGAAAATAACTATTCTCCGCTCACTAATACCTGAGTTTTAACGTAAACATAGCAAAATATTAAAAAAGATGTTCACTGGCTGCCAACCACCGTTCACTGAGATCTTACATAAGAAAAATATCTTCGTTATGGCTCACATACAAATAAATTTACATGTTCATAAACTAATAAGGAAATTTTGACAACTAACATAAATTTTACACAATTTTAACATAATCTACTGCGCCGTTTGTTATTGTAATTGGGGTTAGCGGGCGGCAAGCATGTACAGTTTATTCACAAGTTTCTTGGCACACTTGCCAGTTTTAGAGACATATTTACGACATTACAATTGTTTATGATTACCACTGTAAAAGTAACCCACACTGTTATGTAAATATCATAAACTAATATTTTTCCCATATTATTTTTGGACATTAACACGTCCGTGTTATGCCTACTGTAATTTTTTTTTCGCAAATATTTGTATTTAACCTCGCTTCACCCGCACCAAAATTCTTTGTTATATTTTGCTCCGTCCTTCTCGCGTCGCTCCATAGAGTTGAAATTACTCCGAAGCCGTTTGGAAACCTGGTTCGAGACTACCTCCGAAATTTCTAAATATTCAACTCTACGTCTTCGTCGGATACTCAGGTCCGGAGGAGTTTATCATGTAAAACTGTCACCAAATTAATGTGAAGCTGTATATAGAGATATTGACAAATTTATATAATTAGTTACGCCTTCCGAATATACAAATTTTTAACATTTTAAATATATTTATGTATAGTAAACTCTCGAGAAACGCAAAAAGCAGCGGTTTATGAGCCGGTTTCACAATGTCTTTTTTAAGTATTGGTTATGTGACCATTGGATAAATATAAACGAAACTTTTATCTACTGGCTAATACCATACCGTTTCTGAAAACACTTCTTCCCCGTTTAGAAATGTTATGATAAGCTAAATACTGGTAAAGGTAAATTCGGCAACCATGCAGTGACGTTTCACATTGTAATTGAGTGTTGACTCGTTTTTTTTCTTTGAATCGTGGTTAGCTTGTAAACAAGGGACAAATGAGGTAAACGTCCACATTCCTGTAATTTTCTAACTTCTGAAAACGAAATTCTAACTACCCTAGTTGAAAAATATTCTCAAATAGTGTAATGTAAAAAAATAGACGCAGGGATCCGGAAACAAAATGAGGAAATTTTGGAAGACAATTGCAGCCGAGCTCAACACTCTTTCAGGCGTGTGTATGCGTACGGTTAAAACTTTAAAAGTAAAGTACGAAAACGTGAAAAGATCGACACGAAATAATAATTGTGAATAATGTATGGCAATTCTTCAAGGATGAATGTGGAATGCCACAGAAATTCACTTCAACAAATTTGGATGAGAGAGTCAAAAGTCATAAACGTGGACGAAAGTACATACTTGTGGCGAAACTTCGTTTTGTTTTACCGTGAATGATTTTGCTTTGCAGTTTCTGATTGTAATAGTGTTAAATGACTGCTAGGTACTTTCTTGATGTTCGTGTTATTTATATTCGACGAGTATAAAATCATGAATAAACCCAAATATGGAATCGTGGCATGGGTGTGTTGCAAGTTAAGCTGTATTTCATGACGTCTGTACAAATTCAAGAGTGGCCTATTAGAAGTGGCATCACACTCGTGTCTCGTCATTACCTATCTATAGTCAACTCATGAATATGTACAGACGTCGCAGAGTACAGATTAACTTGCAGCACACCCACACGCCACGCCACTGGTAGTTTTTAATTTAAGTAATAACAATCTTTGTTTCAAATTGACAGGCTTTAAAAATTAATGCTTTTTTTTTTTTGTTTTCTTGTGAGAATCGTTGAATTATAAACAATTTCAATGTAAGTCACGTTTTTCTTAATATTGTTAACAGGTATTTTTTCAAGGTCAGTTCACAGTATACATGTTTAAGAAACAAATCTATGAATTTCGCACCTCTTCCTCATAACATAAAAACAAATTTATAGCAACATACATTTTATAACCTAATTTTTAATTTTGAAACATCGAATCACGTTTCTCGCAATATAAGATACGTTATATTATTGTTTTAGTAAAATATCTTAAATAATTAGTAAAAAACGTTTTTGACAGCAAGTTTTTCTTTAAATGCTTTAAAAAGAAGAAAATAATTAAAATTAAATCCATTAATTCATTACATTATACAATTTATATGATATAAAAGCTTGTCGCGAGGTGTACCTGTTTTATAAAAAACATATTTTTTTTCTTAGAAATACGTATGTCAAGATCAAGTTACGTATTGTATTATTGTTTATCTACACAGGTAAATCTCGCGACAAGCTTTTTATATTGTTACAAGTTAGAGAGCACAAACTTTATATGTGGGCAATTCCCATGAGTTCTTTGGGATAGAGGTCTTATAATTACAAATAAAAGAGTTAAATTAAGTACTGGATTTAATAGCTCACAAAGCTACGAAATACAAAAAACAGTAATCAACTAGAACTCTCACAACACAATTAGTTATGCACACAATTACTCCTGTGTCACAGACACGTTAATTAACTTTGACAATTAAAGCACAAGAAAAGTCTACCATCAATTAATTAAACACTATAAATCACAATAAAATTCAGTCAT
>PNEQ01003851.1:0-18206 GCA_003012365.1 Medauroidea extradentata
CAAACAAAGAGCTCCAGTCGGCGGCTACGCCCGGCGGCCCGGCTGCACTACAGCTGACCGAGTACAATGACCTCTCTCGCGTACAGCGCGCTATTGACGGTAAATTTTCATCAATTTTTTAAAATTTTTACTGTGACGCAATGCGTAACGTACAGCCCGTATTGTTTATAAATGCTGCAGTTTGCGACTGTATTTTAATGAACTTTCACGTATATTTTGGACTTTTTCATGTTTTTAAATTTTTTTTTTTAATTTTTCCCCCGCCCATTTTTCACAGTTTCTGAAAATCTGTACGTACGACCGAGGTGTACGTATGAACCGGGTGCCGTATGAGCGAGGTTTGACTGTATATATATATATATATATTGCAACTCGGTGGTAGACTTCGAACTTTTGCTGCCGCTACCGTTGCTCTGCCGCCATCTTGTCGATATATCGAGATCGCGGTACCGGTGACCATGGCCGTTCGTGAGTTGATACGCTTCAACTTTGAAGAATGAATACATTTGCGCTTATATATCTATGACTACGATCGGAGAAGGTAAAATTTAAACAATCTGTTTTTGCGGTCGAATGTGTGAAGCAAACGTAATTTTCAGTCCATCCTTTATTTAAACCTTTTAAATATTAGTTAAAACGTTTTAAAACGGCACACATGGACTAATATAATTATTGAGAAACAATAATTAAACAAAATCAAAAATATCTGGAAGGAAAACGTACGCATTTCGAAGATTGTGCCTCAACTGATTTGCGTCAAAACAACCGCCAAGGCGTCTGAATTCGCGTGAAACATTGCTTTTAACGAAATTATGCTGAAATTCGCGGAAAACACAAAATTACGCCAAATTTCGTCGTATTTCGCGAGTCACCATTTTTACGGGTCCTTAGATATAAGTATGATGAGGTAAATCTAATATTCGTAACAACTTGTGTAAATAATACAAAGAAATTTTATGAGTTGAGTGCAGAGAAGGATGTACGTAGTACTGTAGGCCTATATGTAAGTAATTGGTGTCTACAGCACTATTTAGATTTTTTTTGTGGTTGATAATAATGTTGAATGATGAATAATATGTGGCATAGTACATTTGTTTATTGTAACATGTATGTTTATTGCTTGCATGTTTTGGGTGTGAACTTCACTACAGCCGAATTTGGCAGATTCTGACCCCTAAACCCAAAATTTGCATTAAAGCTGTCATTAATATTATTTAATTACAAAGTAGTACGCTATTTTAAAGAAATATTGGTTTATTTTAACAGGTAAGTATGTGCTGGTTACAATGATACCCAAAAAGTATGGGTGCAACTATTCGCTAAGTCCAAACGGGCCAAAAACTCCGCAGCGTCATTTTAGTATGGCTATCAATCACCGGACCGCCTCAACGGTGTCCCGCCGCGCAGGCATGCAGCAAGAGTGCACTCGCCGGCAGTCAACATGATATCACTGCCAGCCACTGCAGACCAATGTAATCAGTTTACCGAGCGTAGCAATTTATTTATTTATTTTGGCACATCATGTATGCCCTTTCACACTGTGGCACGCGTCGAATAAATTGTGCACTTGCCCGAGACACATAAAAATCAGCTTGGAAAGGTGAATGTAACTGTTCACTTGTCCGTTGGGCAGGTAATGCTAGTGTTATTTGCCAGCAAAAATAAGCAACACCAACATTGGTAGTTGCTTTATTTTCACGCTCTAGTCGTGAACTGTGTTTAGCGGCGGCACAAAGTTCGAAGCCAATTAGCAGTAACAGAACTGGGCGCACGTGTACACATTGACTTTGAGCAAGGTCACAAGTTTGTGATTTTATTCCAGCAGTGTGCCGACAGAAAACATGTCTGACCTACGTGAGGTTCGTTGAAAAGCAGGGTTAAAGCTAGACATGCTCGTTTTCACACACGTCCAACCACCCATGATTATTTTTTTACTATTAATGTTTTTTCTTCTCCTTCAGCTGTCCAAACAGACTCGTTCCAAGACAAAAAAAGTGACTCACTCGTGTTCCCACGCTCTTCCTGACAGTGAGATACTTTAACATGCAACGGCCAGTCAGACCGCAAAGATTTATTGCTTCTTTCTCAAGTTTATGGGATGTTTAGTGTGTTAAATTATAATTTATAAATAGCTTACAGTAAATGTTGAAATTGCCATTAAACTAAAAGATAAAAACATGTACTGCCGACCGTGTGAGCATGAAAGTGAATCAGAACAGCAAATGCACTGACAATGGCACAGGAGACCGTAACTCTAATCCGTCCTCTCATCCGCCGTCCTTGTTATTTATCTAAAAAAGCTGAAGGTCTACGGAGTAAAATATGAGCTGTGGCAAGCTCAGCAGAGATAATGATGAGTAGTTGTGTGTGGGTGTGTGCGAGGGAAAGAGACAGTTCTATCGTCTCTCCCAGAGGCATTTCTTCTGTATGCGTGGTGTGTGTGTGACTCAGGTATAGCACAGCCGGCTGCAATTATTCGTAGTGAAGAAACAGCATATGTCCACCATTATTCAATCAGAACACGCAGTTCTTGTTCCAAATAGCCGTGTCGTCATCTGAGCTGAGCGGAAACTCCTAATTATTATTATTATTATATATATATATATATATATATATATATACACACACAGGGTGTCCCAGGAAGTAGTGTCAAGCCGAAGCAGGGAGATAGAGGACCACAAGGGCTATCAGAAACACCCCTATGTGTATAGTCAGATTGTTGATAGTTTAGATGTTACAAATTTTTTCCTGTTTGTTGTGCGATACTTGCAGTCATGTCAGAGAGTACTGGTTATTTCCATAGATAACTGTGAATGGTACTTGAATGTGTGTGTTAAAATAGGAGACAGACTGGTCGATCGTGTGTGGTGATAATTACGTACCAGTGTCGTAGCATTATGTCTATAAAATTATCTGAAGACAGACATTATCTGAAAGATATGTTTAACCTTAACGTTTCGAGAATTGTAAAAATTTAAAATTACATCGAACGGGTATCGTATGGACCTAAAAAACTGTCTCATATTATCGGCTTAATACAGTGAAAATTTTATCGTCTGCAGTTAATTATTTCGTATTAACAATTGGAATCTATGTGTAGTGTGTGCGAAAGTTGAACGACACAAGTAAGAGGAAATTTGATAAAAACACATGAACAAGACATGTGTTTATTTGAACAAATTACAGAAACTGTTCAAAATGTCTACCCTCTGCTTCAATGCAGATGCGGCATTGCCGGAAGAAGTTCTCTTTCAAACGTCGGAACGCCATTCCATTGTTTTTTATGACATCTTGAACATGTTGCAGCTTCCTTGTCAGGTCGTCTAAACTGCGACATTCGCTGGAATAGATGAGCTCTTTGTAATATCCCCATACAAAAAAATCAACAGGATTCAGATCAGGGGACCTTGGAGGCCAGGGTATGGGTCCGCCACGATCAATCCATTTGTCTGGGTAACGTTGGTTTAGCAAAGGCCTTACGCACAAGGCATAATGAGAAGGTGCGCCATCAATTTGAAGCAGCATGTTTATGCGTGTCTCGTAATCAATGTCTTCCAGCAGCTCAGGCAAATTGTTGGTTAAAAACCGCAAATAGGAAGCACCGTTCAAGCGATCTGGTAACTGGAATGGGCCGATTAACTGCCTCTTCACTATGCCACACCACAGATTAACACTAAACTGTTCTTGGAAATTAGATTCTCTTGTCAAGTGTGGGGTTTCTATACTCCATGAATGGTAGTTGTGGAGATTAAAAACCCCATTGCGTTTAAAATTGATTCGTCTGTCCACAAAATGTGTTCAACAAAGTTATTGTTCTCCTCCTGTCTTCGTAACATTTCTTGACAGAACTGAATCCGTTTGTCGCAATCCTGGGGTCGTAACTGTTGGACATTGCGTACATGGTAAGGATGGTATCCAACTGATTTAAGTGTGCGATGAATCTGTGATTTCGAGATACCTGTACGGCGACTCACCATTCTGATACTCGTTGTTGGGTCTGCCTCCGTTTCTTGTACGACCAAGTCTACCACATCCGGATCCCTCATAACGGGTGTACGGCCTGATCTTGTTCCGGGTACGCGTCCTTCCATGTAGGCATTATGAACTGGGAGAATCATTCTGTGGTCAGGAAATCGGTTGGGTCGAGGTCCTGGTCTTCGTTGTACATGTTCTCTGTACAGTCTTGCTGCATGAAGTGCATTTCCCCTTGCGTAGCCATAAAAATAATGCATTTCTGCATATTCGCGTGATAAATAAGGCATGGTACCTCACACACTACGTATTAGGTGTCCGTCTGAATTTGCGTAACTTATGTGCCACGTTTCCAGTTCCCGTAGTTGCACAAATTTAATTTGCTCCGAACGTATGTAAATGTGAAACAATCGTACAACAGCAATGTAGCTAGCCGATAGTTGGCACTCGACTGACTGCAAAGGAAGGACTGAGTTACACCAGTACTGTCTCTGTCTAACACTAAGTGTACACCAATTGAGTAAATATAAATGATCTAATGGGGTTGACATGCGTTCAAGAGAACACGGGTGGTTTGTGATATTGCTTTGCAGTACTATTATTTGCCTGAAAGAACCCAGTTAAATGGGCCCATACACTGACATCTGAGGTGCCCTGGTCTGAATCCAGTACATTTATTTGTGTTGGGATATCACGAAGTATGTGCTTATTTCACAGCATGTAGATTTTAAGATAAACTGTAAAGAAAACTACACCATGCTCCAAAAACCCCATAAATAATGCGATGGTGTTCCGACATGTGTAAGAGAACCTCTTCCGGCGATGCTGCATCTGCATTGAAGCAACGGGTTTTTGAATGTGTTTTTAGTACATTTCCTCTTACTCATGTCATTCTACTTTCGCATGCACTTTACTTTGATTGCACGTTTCCACTGTATTAAGCCGATAATACTATGAGACCGTTTGTTACGTCCATACAATACCCGTTCGATGTAATTTTTAATTTTTACAATTCTCGAAACGTTAAGGTTAAACGCATCTGTGGTCCTCTATCTCCCTGCTTCAGCTGACACTACTTCCTGGGACACCCTATATATATATATATAGACACACACATTTTTTTTGCGGGGATTGAGAATACTGTTGTAGTTGCGTTGTCGTAGTAGCCGATGTCGTAGTTATGGGGCTCGTCGTCTGTACGTGTATCAAAATCCAACATTGTAATCAGTAAATAAAATCAGAAAAGCAAGCTGTACATGAAACTCCACACGGTTGAAAAGGGGTGGGGGACATAATGGGCGCAATTATATTTTTAGAATGCGCACTTTGGGGAGGGAAGCGAGATCTCCAAGCAGAAGCAGGACTCGTGACAGTGCCAGCGGCAGTTGGCTGGCATGGGCAAGGGGGGGTGGTGCCGCGAGGTGTGGAGGTAATCTATAGATCCGGCTGACTTACTTTACAAGGTCGCGAATCTCGCTGCAAGCCTGCTTCACACAACCCACCATACATGTTTCTACTCTTAAAATTCACATTTTTCATGGAATTTTTTTCTTGCGATTTTTTTATGGTTCCTCAAATAAACTTAGCTATAACCGTGTTTTCGCTATTTCCGTGTTCGCTATGACGGGATTCTACTGTAATTGGGAAAACAAATTTTTTCGATAATTCAGAAGTGTTTTTTGTCATTTTAAAGGTTATTTCATTGAACATTTGGACTAATACTATGTTGAAAATGGACTGATATGAAGGAAGGTGTTTATTCTTGATGAAATAATAAGCTGATGTTGTTGGAACACAATATTTTGAACTTTGTCTTTAAATTGAGTTTGAGCTAAAGGTAATATAAGAAATTATTTAGTGTTACAATCATTGGACGTTTCTAGTAATTGATGATCATTGATCTGTATGTTATAATGATGCTATTTTAGAAATTATGAAAAGAAAATGATTTAAGGTCAATTTGTTTAAAGTATTGAGAATTTTTGTAAGGATCAACAGCCCTAACATAGGCACTTTTAAGTAATGAGTGTAGGTTTAGGTTTCTAGTAAACCAGATGTGTATGGATGATATTTACAGTGTCATTGAAAATTGTTGTAACGACCTTGTTTAGGGATGTATTTTGTTGCATGTGAAAATTCTATGTAAATGCTAGATGACGATAATGTTGAATGATGAACAAAGAGTAGTGAGTTTGGAGATTCTATTTAATGGACAGTTACAGGCTGGAACTAGGAACCTTTCAGCCAAAATTTTGGCAATTTGTACTGAAAGATTGGGGGGGGGGGGGGTGTTTATGTAGCATTGCAGGACAAGGGTTTTTATTTGGTGAATTAATACCTTATGTGATAGTAATTTTCTAATATTCTCAAAATTTGAATTTTATTTTAATGGATTCTGTTCCAGAGAGGAAGAGTAGAGACACAGTTATTTGGTCCTGAATGTTCTAGATAGGGTGTAATGTTTCTTTGTTATGGCCAGGTGGTCTTGGTAGGAGGCAGTAGCTTTGTTTTCTTTTTGTGGTCTTGTTTTTTCTGCGGAGTTTTGGTGCCGTTTGTTGTTTTACTGCGTAGTTTATGATTGTGGCCTAGAGGGTTCTAGATAATGGAACGAATGACGAAGTTCACGCCACTGAGAAGCAGCCAATGAGAGCACAGCGTGTGGCGCCCCTTCGCCCTTCGTTCTGGAATGTTTTGCCTCCGCCATGTTTTAGAATAAGTGATGACGCGGACGAGATAGGACGTGCGTGGGGCTGCGGCCCAAATTACTACAATATGTAGTTTTCTGTTTAATTTGGTTTTGATTATTTGTTATAGTCTTGCTGCATTTCTGCTTGTAGTTTTCTGCGAACCGGATCCACCGTGTTAAGACAAACAGTTTATTTTGTGCCACTGTAAATTGAAAAAATCTAATAAACAAACAGTCTAGGATCATAGTGAAGTTTATTATATTGTAACTTTTCTAAATTTGGTCTACAATGCGACGTAACCTACAAATTTACTGCCAGTAAATTACAGAGTACTTAACTACAAATGAAGAGAAATATTCCAGTTTTTATCCCTGCCTTTTGGCTGGGTTATCGCCGACCTAGGGCACTGGTCTAGGACTGGTGTGCTACAACTTGTCGGCCCAAGTGGAGCTTGGGTACTTGTATGAGACGGTAATGTCACAACTTTGTTCGCCCATCATCGTGGGGCGACAAAGAGAGAGGTAATGTTACACCGTTCGTAAACTAGATAAGATTCCAGGGCCCTAGTGCAATACTTATTGTATTTTGGACTACAATTGGCACCATCGAAAAATTAACTGTTGAAGTGTGAAAACTTAGTAACATGTATAAATGGCTTCAAATTTGTAGTTTGTTTATCATACTAAAAAGTTACATTGTAAACAATAAAATAGTTTAAAAGAAAAGGTCTGGTTCAATCAGGGGTCTTAAACCTGAAAGACAGCATGGGTCACAATCTGAGTGACATTCACAGGCCAGTAAGAATCACTGCAGTATGGTTTTGAAGCTTTTTAAAAAAAAAAAAAAAAAAAAAAAAAAAAAAAAAAAAAAAAAAAAAAAAAAAAAAAAAAAAAAAAAAAAAAAAAAAAAAAAAAAAAAAAAAAAAAAAAAAAAAAAAAAAAAAAAAAACTGAAAAATTGGAGGAAAAAACTAGGGGAAAATAGTTTTTTTTCCCTAGAAGTGAAAATAAATTCTATTTTTTCATCAAAGTGAAATATTCCAGAAAATTGAAAAGAAGAGGGAAAAAAAACAATAAAAACAAATCTTAGCATTTCTGAATAACAAATCTGGATGTTAAATGTATTTATATTCAGTCCTATTTGCCGATACTGTGAGGCGGTCCACCCACCACTTAGGCCTTTATTGTTTCCTGTTTATTTTTAGAATTTCCTTATGTTTGACTTACTGAATTTTGCTACTATATAATTACTTTGAGGTATTGTTGAAAGTTGTTTGGCTTTTATCTGTATCAGTTTTGAAATTGTAAATTTTATATGTATTTAATTTGGTTTGTTCAAGCTGAGGCAACTTTGTGTTCTATTTAAATTTAATATTATCATTTGCAGCTTAACTGTTATTGTTTTGTAATTCAGGGCTGGGTGTATTGTTGGGTAGCTTAAACAACAGCCAGGTGTACTTCCAGTTTATTTTTAGACCTAGTTAGTTTTCCGTTACAACTCGGCCGCTGCGCGGGAATGAGTGAGAGAGACAGTGCTATTCCCGCGCACAAGATGGCGGCAGCCAATTAACTACTTTTTTAAAAATATATTTATGCTAAGTTTATTGAATTGGACGTTATTTAAAGAAACGAATATGTGATTGGAAAATATGTTATTAGCATTGCGATTATTTGTACTTTGTTATCTAGTGTATTATTTAATTTAGTTTATTTTAGTTAGTTGTAAGTGTTGGTTCAGTGGGTGGCCGCTAGGCGCACTAGCAGGGAGAACCAACAGTAGTTGGCGTCAGTGTGGTCTTACTACTCAGACTCGCGGCGTGTAGGTCACGTTTGTCGAGGGGCGGATTTTGTCTTCGTGTGGGAAGTACCGAAAAGGGCGTTTCGGGATGGAGGACGAAGCGGCAGTGAAGGACCGGGAGTGGAGGGATGTTGAAACTTTTTGGACTTAATTTTGAAAACTCTTAATCATGTTTTACCCTTGTTTTGAGTTGGGTAACAAACGGCGGGGCGTGTGTTCTCCCTGGAGAGTGTAGCCGCAAGTTAGGCCGTAAATTACTTTTGTTCCAAATTTATGTACCGATCGGTAACTTTGGTGTAATTTAGCTTTTGTTGAATTTGAACATCGGGAGAATAAACAAACCACATTAAAATTTTCGGCGGCCTTTATTTGAAATACTACCACTTGTTCACGTGCCATGAACATCTACTAAATCAATTCAATACTAATACAACTTAGTTTCCTCGCCGCGTCACATTTCTGGTGCCGTGACCAGGATACGTGGTTATTTCTTCAGTGGGGACGCGTCACAATACACATAGACCCTACCAGTAACATGAAAATGAAATAATCAGTTCACGAAACACAAAGTTTCAAAAAGAACAATGATGTTGGTAGAGTAAAATAAATAATATGCACATGAATTAACCAGAAATAGATATCAAACATATACTCATTCACAACTTACAACCTCTGCCAGGAAAACAGTTTCGAATGCAACAAAAAAATTCTTTATACAGTAGTTGAAATTCACAAGTAACACACTAAGATACTGTAATTATTAATTATCTTACTAATTGGATCAACTGGCTAAGTGGTGTACTTTGCTGCTGTTTTACGTTTATCAACTTTATGATTTGCCATTTTTTTTTATTCATACACGCAATTGACATGTGAAATTTGACACTGATTGCTGTTTACCAGGTGTTCAGTTATGACTTACGATGGTGTGTGTGTGTTCCTGATTTACTAGTAAACAAGTTACTAAAATTACAGTAATGTGATGCTTCTGCAGTTCCCCTTATCTTAAAAATGTAAAGTTCTCATGTTCTCTCCACATTCATACGCCTTGCTAGTAAGTAAATGTTCAGAATGAATCAGATAGGTCAGTTCTCCACTTTTCTCCCTATTTTAATTACCTTTTGTAAGTTACTGTATATTATTTAGACACCACAGGGTTAGCATGATTTCGCAATGATTTTAAAGAGATTTCTCCAATTTTTCTAGAAAAAAAAAGTGATTCTTCCTGGTTCCCCACCCCCTTTTTTTGACCTATTTTTCTGGAAATTTTACAACCTTGCACTGCGGTATGGAAAAGTGTAAAATAATGTTTAGATTCACAAACATTTTTAAGTGAAAGTGCATATTAAATTATTTTAAAAAGGACCAGGCATTGAAAACCACTGGATAAGATATTTTTAATGTACATAGTATACTTAATCAAGCGTATCATAATTGCCTACCCTCGTATGTTAGTTTGTGCTTTAAAAATTAGTAGATGATATAATTTTACATCTATTACATGGACAAAAATTATGTACGAAGAAAAAAATTTACTTACAGTTGTAAAATTTTAGCTGGCTTGACGTTTTAAATGATTATAAATAGGTAACTAGCATAAACATTCACCAGTTAATACTTAAACCATGGCATTATAGTTTCCTTGTAAAGTGTATGAATTCAGCATCTCAGTACAGTTTTGAATTTGATTCTTTTTTCAATATAATTATTAAAGAATACACAACAAAAAATTAATAAATGTACACAATTTCTGAGATCAAGGGGGTAACCATTCGATTGTAGGAGTGCAAGACTTTGTGAACAACGTTATGAAATTATCTACAGCCTAAATATATGAAATACCACAGTTAGTTCTATTTGAAGTGAACACGGAACTAAATTTAAAAACTGGTTTGCAGCTTCATTAGCCAAGTTGAATGCAAACCAGTTGGGCAGGAGGAGACTGTAATAGTAGCTTAAGGTGGATATCCGAGAAAAACCACCAGCCATTGCCACTGGCACACACGCACGCACGCTGATATGTAGCTTGCCCAGTGGTCGTCGGCCTGTCGACCCTGGGATCATTATCAAAGGGGGTTTCCTCCGTCGCTTCCGCCGTGTACCCTTTCCCCACTATTAATATCATCTCAGCTCTTCCTGCAAGCCGATCCACTCCCGTAACTTTGTCACCCATATCCCGTCCGACTCACCTACCGAGTCAGTGTTATCATAATTTCTCGCGTTTCCCTTCCTAGCACCCGCGTCAAATTGGCCCCCAACATGAGGCCTGCCACGTCATCCCATCGCGTCAAATTGTCGCCCGATCTTGTGGGGCTCAAAGGCTACAGTATCACCAGACCATCACCATCACTGCAATAGCCAAGAAAATCCAGATTCTGCAGCGTATTGTATGCGCATATCGAGGAGACGCTGACTGTATTGTTCCAGGCGAAGCACGAAGTTGGCCAGACACATTGCGCAACAGTAAAGCGCGTGGCGTCATCCCTCCTCCCCCCTTTCCCGGGTGGTCGTACTGCACAGTTTCACGCAAGGCCCAGGAACGAGCATGACTTCTCAACGCGTGAACATGCAGAGAGGGGAAGAGACTGCTTCCCTCCAAGAGCGACGCAGCCGCCTGCCACCACGTCATCGCAGAGGCGCTGCCTCTCCCCCGCCCATTACGCTGCGGGTCGAGTCTGCCACGCTGGTTGCCTACTGCGGAGTTGCATCACCCTGCACACAGGAATCGTGTGCGAAACCTGTGTGTGTATTTTAACGATGTTTTTTCCCTTGGGCTGATTGACTGTGCTAATATGGAACAATACCAGCAATCTCGCTCCTTGGTGCGCGTACAGTACAGTAGCGTAACAACTTGACTCTGTCCAACAAAACTATGCCTATGAAAAACAGTACTCCAGTCACCCACGCAGCTCGCATTGTGCTTCAAGAAACATTGATTTAGAGTAAACATTTTCGGGTCCCGAGGCATCTGTTAAATCTGCGTACTGCTGTAATGACATTTTATCTGTTTGGGTTGACAAATTATCTGAATTGGAACATATACTTTTTTAAATAGAAAGTTTTAAAATTTCTACGCATACTAAATGGAACTGAATTAACTGGAGGAAATTTATAAAGAATTATTACATAATGTGTTGTTTGAGATAAGATTTCATTTTTCAAGTGATTGCAATAAGCAACCTTACTTAGCATATAAATGCTGTTTACACTGACACAATTAACTATTCTGCCAACGAAATAAGATTAGGGAAAATATATATTTGCAGGAATAAACAGTGGCTTGTAAGTATATAAATGCTATATTATCAGCATAGATTTACGTAGCAAGTTGTTTAAAATTTACTGTTCAAAATTGCTCAAACACATCAAAATTTCTGAATCTGGTTTTCAGTTTTTGAATATGAATAACAAACATTTGTAATTAGAAAGTATTCAACATTTTGAATATTCACACACCGGTACTTAATGCTAATCCTACTGTCCTGCAGACTTTAAAGAGTACTGATTCTAATTTAATTACGTTAATCCACCCCACAAGTCTGAGGAAACTGACACACAGGCAGTAATTGTAAACCAGTCACTGTTTCTCCTTAATCATACCATCCTACTGGTAAGGTTAAACTGTTTCCAAAGTGCATTAACTTCAGAAGCTACAAGCAGGGGTCGATTTTAAGGACTGTCAGCACTTGTCTGATGGATAGGTTCTCATTTATACAAGCCTACCCGTAACACTTTCAACATGCCCAGACCTTTAAAACACAACTATTTTAAAAAATTCAAAAATAAATAGATTTTAATATTGTTTACAAACATACTAGAACACACTAATTTCAGTTTTCACTGTCAATCTTCGCCACCATCACAGTCACTGGTGAAAACATCCATTTCCCCTTTCACATGTGGTGCCTGAAATAGACGTTTCCGTTGACAGCTGTGCAACCAAAGCTTGATAGCACCATCTGGGTCATAATAACACACACTTCGTGACTTCATTTCTACGCCGTGTTGTTTCGTCATACATCTTATCGTAACATTGTTTATCAGCATCTGTCCATGGCTTTTGTTTCAGGTGGTTTAAAATGTTTTGCAGATACCATCACCCACACCTTTTTTCCAAAAAACCAAATTGAAAAGTTGGGGTGCGGGTCATACACGTAAATCAAGGTTTTGGATGAAAAATGTGGCCTGGAAAAATGGGATTTACCATACATTATAGACTGCTGGAAGCATGTATTACAAAGTAAATATAAGTATATACAAGATAACATCACATTGCAGCTTATTAGATGTAAATTCACAACACCGGCATTACCGTCAGTTACTTACTCCCTGTGCCGTGCGTACAGCTTGTGGCGCCATGACCGCCCTCCGGGACGTGCCGAACTCAAGCAATCTAGGCAGCGTGGTGCCGTGCCGAGCTGCGCCAAGCCAGCACCGCGCCATTTAGTGAATTGTTTTATTCTAAAAATGTCTGCATATTACAATGATGATGATTGTCTATGAATTATTTGACCTGTTTGGCCCAATGAACAAGAATCTACGCACGTACAAGCAGCGCGGACAGTGTTTCGTCGCTCCATCAGAATGCGCCACAGTACAGCGCGGAGGCCGAGATAGTGTTTCGTGGCTCCGTCAGAATGGCCACAGTACAGCACAGCTGAGTGCGTCCTTCAGTTACAGCTTGTTGCTAACAGAGTGCAGTATACGTTGCCATGGATTGTTCGCCCAAGTTCTGTGCAGCCAGCCATTGCCATCTTTGTTCCAACATGCTGTGCATGGTGCTATGCAGTAATTAGGTATACCGTACTTCTGGGGTATAATTTCATTCCGTTTTTACGCAAAAGTAAATTAAATTCAAACAAAATAGTGAAAAAAAAAAACATTTTCATTAGAGCATACTAACAATAAGCGGTGCGGGTCTATACTTCTGAGGTATAATTTCATTTAAGTTTATTACGCAAAAATAAATTAAATTCAAACAAAATAGTGATTTTTTTTTTTGCAGAAAGTATGTTGAAATATGGGGTGTGGATCTTACATGGGGGCAGGTGGTACATGGGTAAATATGGTATTTCCACTTACTGAAATTTCAACACATAATGTACACTATTTAAAAATTATGTTGGTAAACATTAAACATGCTACTCGTGCCCATAAACATGAGCGAGAAACAATTAATCCTTGCGGACTGGGCATTGCATGGTTAAAGTATTGTACACACCTAGTCCGAAGGGAGAGCTGGAAGTGACCTTTTGTCGTCTTGGGATGAGTCTGTTTGGCCAGCTGAAGGGAGAGAAAGAAAAATAAAAAAACAATGGTGGTGGGTTGTGTGTGAAAACGAGTATGTCTAGTCTTTGCATTGCTTTTCAATGCACGATCTATTGAGGTTTGGTAGCGTTGAAACGTAGCACAGACATATTTTCTATTGGCACACTGCCAGACTAAAATCACAAACTGGTGACCTTGCTCAAAGTCAGTGCAGACACATGCGCCCAGTTCTGCCAATTGAATATTGGCTTTGAATTTAACTTTGCACCGCCGCTAAACACCGTTCATCACTAGCGCACATAAATAAGGCATCAACCAACGTTGGCATAGCTCATTCTTGCCGGCAAACGTATCACCTGTCCAACGGGCAGATGAAAAATTATGTTCACCTTGTGGAGTAACTGGCCTCACCAGCCATGTGATTTCTTTTTCTTTTCCACCTTAAGTGTTGTCTATGTGACCCCAGAGTTAGTCTAACACCGACCATAATGCCAGCCCACGCATAAGAGCCCCCAACTCACTAAGGCAGCTACCACTTATGTGTTTTTTTTTTTGGACCCTATAAAATCATGTGCAATTGTGAAGTGAAGCCCCACAATTCAAAAGTTGCTCGGTCAGAGCGGTGAGCCTGCCCGGCTTGCAGAGTGCAAGTGCATTGTTTGTTCGCCGAAGTCCCATCATTTGATTTTGAATAAATTTAATTTAAGTAATTATAATAATTTTTGCTAACATCAAGATCTGTAGATGAACTTTAGTCCTACGAGGCTACTGAATGCCATCCTGAAGAAGGAAGCCATATTTTAATGTAAAACTTGTGTAACTACGTAATTAATTGTATTTATTGTGGTGGGCTACCTAGGGCTAGTGTTAGCTAAAACTCAATAATTGTCAATTTTAACTATTTCAATCAAGTCAATTTTGTCGTAGAGACTCCTGACTAGTCTCATTTTGTTCAGCTATAAATTTCAAGAACTTTATCTAAGTAACTTTTTGTTGTAATATGTGAGCCAAAAGGCGTATTTAATATTCTCACTTTTCATGTCAGTTTGGGCTTGTGGATTGCAGCAGGCATGCGCCACGAGGTTTCCGGCGATGGCCACAAATGTATTACTCCGCCAACGGCACCTTTTATTGTTTCTTCAATTTTTGACTAACCTGTAAAAAATTAATGTAAAGTGAGAATTTATGTATCAAGTATTAAGCGTTAAGAGTCATAGGATTTAAATGGAGGGTTCTACGTAACCCGTGTCATTAGTTATAGTTAAAAAGAGGTCCAGAGGGATTGGTGCGCTGGGTTGGAGGCTATAGCACCCTTGGCCGGCCATGTGTGCCCTGGACTCCCCCCAGTTCTCCTTGACCGCTCGTGTGATGAAGATGTGCCGTAACCGCACTCGTAAGAGAGGGGTTTCGCTTACGTGGTCGGGTGGCCCGTGCGATGGCGAGCTAAAGTTATAATTCGGCCTTGTAGCATTTGCTGTTTTTCATTATTTATTATGTTACGGCGATAGATTCTTTAGAGCGCGAGTTTTGCTGAGGCATTCCGGTAGGGCGTGATGTATGCGGCCCCGAAGGAACTTTCTTTTTCTTTTGGCAGTTTAGTTTATTTTGTAATGTGAGTAGCCCACCGGTGGAGCCTTTCTTGTGTTTGTTTTTTGTGTTGTGGTATGTATGAATTTGCGCGGTAGTAAAAGTCTCTTTTGCCTAAGATTGACTTTTTAATAATTTTCATGCTGCTCTTGCACGCCTTCGAGCCCATGTAATACCCTGAGATAAGAGCTCCCTCTCTACCACACGTGATGCCGTGGTCAGTTAAAGCTTGGTAAGAATTATGGCTTGGTACGAGTGAGTGCCACCGTATTTTGTACATCACAGCGTGGAGTGTATATGAGAGAAACAGTACCACCACAACCTGTCCATGCTAAGATCTACATGTCTCGAGCAGGCGGACAGATGTTAAAATTGAACACTGGCCACGCTGCAAGTATGGAAAGGGAGGGGGGAGAAGTCTGACATCCAGCAACAGTTCTGATACAAAACAGTAACTGACCTGCCGGCTGCACTCCGTAACGAGGTCTCCTGGCCAGGATGTAGTGTACACTTGCGTGGACACACAGCATGATGAGTGAGCCAATCCCATACGTTCGGAAGGTGAAAGCACCACCTTGCTGATACAGGAACCCGCCAAGTAAGCTGCCCAGAGATGCTCCTGGAAATGAAAGCAGCAGTCGGTCACAACCAGTTCTGGCATCCAGTGTAAATAGGTACTATAAAGGAAGAAGCACTCAAATTACAAGACACTTTCTATGGCAAGCTTTTATGCCACACATAAATTTGTAGTTGTTATAAATAAGTGAAAACGTTGGATTTAACTATGGTACTAGTGTGAAAGACTCTTAAGATCTCATTGCTAAAAGGCCATAAAACTCTCTCATCTCACTGTAGTACTGTTGCTCTATAACCGTAAATACTGCCAGTTCACAAAACACATGCTAATGTATCGCAAACAACATTTTTTTTTTGTAGAAACTGGTTTCTGTACTAGAGATCGGTAGGACAGATGCTTATGTTCAACTAGTCAGACCCACCCTGAAACGATATCACCACAAAAATACGTTATCCAATCAGTAGAAGTGTATGACAAGAGGAATTACTGTATTTACTTGTGTATAGCATACTTTTAATCCGAAACAACTAATATGCGAGCTATACAAGGAAAATAAAAAAAAATTATGTGGAAAGAAGTAGGGGTGAAAATATTCATGAATGTCAGTTCTTTCCCATATATTTATTTTAACCTTTAAAAGTCCACTGAAACAGGAAAATTCTTTAAATTATGTTATGTTTGTAAGTAGAAATAGCCTTGTAACCCGTTCAGATTATTTTACGAAATTGTTTACAATACACTATTTTAAATTGCTTGAATACTTCAAAATTTGAGAATCTGGTATTTGTTTTTTGAATACGAACAGTACAAATTTACTATTACAAGCGCAAGTAAAACAAACCTAATGTTCTCACCGCTGGTTCCTTCATCTTACTCCTCTTCCTTTTTTTTTTGCCCCCTCCCTCTTCTTTTTTCTGCAGTAACTGTTGCAGCTAAAACCTGAAATTTTTTGTTCTTATCCACATTCCGGTTGAAAGTGTTGCTCAGTATTTACATAACACATGGTTAAAAACTTCCCTGATGATGGCCAGAAGTTTATTATCTTTTACGCATATACGTTTAAACCGTCAGTAACAAAGTATGCAGCTCGGCAATTTGATGTGGCAGAACAAAAGTTGAAGGTTTGTCTGTGGTGGGCAGAAGCAATTTGAGAAGTTAATTTTGATGTCTCGTGATCAACTATTTTTATGTGGGAAAGTAAGGAAGAAAAAAGTGAGACACTGTTCTTCCCCCTCCCCCCGTGAGAAGGAAGGCACGACAGAGTGAGCAGCAGAGTGGTGTTTGGGGCCGTACTGCGCACAACACTCTGCTTGTCATCCCACCCCCCCCCCCCCCCAGCAGCGTTCCTGAGCCTTGCTCTGCTGTCATGGCACATTATCGGGGTAGGGGGGACATGCTGGAAGCGGCAGACATACAGCACAGCAAAAATGAGGATGGTGTGTTGTGAAGACGCACGCAGGGGGGTGACACTGGATGGGGCCGACACACTTCTTATTTTCTGTAAATCATTGCGTGTTTACCAATATAACATGAAAATCACGGCAAGATATTGTAACATATTAACAGAAATAATATTTGTAGTTAATAGCCATGTATTACAGTGATGTCTCAGAATCTACAAAGATTATACCTTTTGTTTCGTTGCAAAAATTGTCTGAAGAATGTTGATGTATATTGATAGACTCCACAATTTTTTATAGTGGTCTGCCCTAGGAGTATGTAAGGGTATGTCGCAATTTTATGTTACTATCACTCCTGCTGAGACATTAGGCGGTTGATGTACTTTGTTTTAATTTTACACAAAACATCCCATGCCCACATATAATGATTAGTGATGCGTTCTACAGTAATGTCTATATATTCTGGAATAGCCAAGAAGAGTGTACTGTATTCCTGCCCAGAGCCAGAGGCAAAAAAAGGAGCTAGATATATCACATTTCCTTCCTGAATGCAGACATAACCATCTGCAATGTGACTTGCACTTTTCTGTCATAGAGCTTATGCAGAGAAAATGTGAACGTGTTGAAAGCCCTGAAAAGTGGATTGTGAGGTAATACAGTGAAACTTCCCTTAGCGGACACTTCCGAAAAACGGACATTTTTCCAATCACCGGCAGATTAACATGGTGCCTTATGGAGAAATACTCTCCAAATAACGGACATTCTTATTAACGGACGCGGACACATAATAAGTAGTGAATAACGGACAAAATGCGCAAAAAAGGGGCGCGAAAACAGTTGCAAAGCAGCTTCAATGAATGTTTCGGCAGCGAGTCGTAACTAAGAAAGTGCGATTTGTACACCCCTTGTAAGCAGGTAG
>PNEQ01003851.1:19206-50990 GCA_003012365.1 Medauroidea extradentata
ATGGTAAATTTAAATTCTCTGTGGTAAAGTACGATTAAACATTTGTATTGTATATATGTCAGTTAAAACCTTGGTACATACTTAATAAGTGAGAGAGAAGGATGTACATTATAACAATATACTTTATAGCATGGAGTGCGACAATTCTGTAGTTGTAGCCTGGAGTCTGTTATGTTATAGTATTTAAGAATTTTGTGTTAAGTGGTATTGTTTTTCAAGAGTTTGAGTAGTGGGAAAAGGTAAATGGTAACAGGTCTGTGTTCAGTAATAATAGTTAAGAATTTTGTAAACAATTATGTCATGTAATAATGTTTTAAAAAAATGTGTAAGTTATGTTTGTTACTTATAGGCTTGGTAAAAACAATAAAAAGAGAGAGATGTTGTGTCCTTGGACACGAGTGTGTGGCTGACGTCAGTCGAGACTGGATGAGCGAGCCAGACGGTCGTGCCTCGGGAGACACTATGGCAGTAATGTAAAGATACCTCTTTTATTAGAACACAACACTGAGGTTAATCATATTCCTCTGCCTTCTGAGCCTATACACAAAGATTCTACCCATAAAGGTAGCAAATATAAGGGATGTCATGAAGCTCTTAAAATATTGCACCAATAAGCAGGCTATGGACTACAACCAGAAGCTGACACCTTCTGAAGATGCAGAGTGACGACGAACAGCAAGACTTGTAATAATATGGGCTACCAGCATCGAGGAAACTTTAATGTTTTGCTAACATTTTCCATAAAGACTGATATTGACTATGTAGAACACATCCATTTTGAACTATAGTGCAAGAAACCACTTATTACATTTAAAAACATAATTTGCTATACTGTATAGAAATCCAGTTTTCGTAACATGATACTCCAGAAGCATCAGTTTATTAATTTACACTTTCAGGATTCCCCATTTGTATTCCAAAATGTATTCTACACAGATTGTTTTGTAAGGAGTTCACTTAGGTACTAGAAAACTTAGGTTCTAGAAAAAGGGCCCAAATTTAGAGTTTTCAAAATGTCATAACTACACCGTAAAAAATGTTAACAACAACCTTATTATTCTTTCAAGTGCTATACATCAAACTATAGTTACATCATTTTTTATCATTGTTTGGTTTTTTTTCTCTCTTGTAAAATTTTAAAAATCTTGATTTGGGCCCTTTTTCTAATAACCACTTCTATTTTGCTGTAACCACTCGCTGCAGGCTTCGCTTCACCCCTCCAACCTTTATTCTCTTCACCTTGGATACTTTGTTCTCTTCCCTTCCCTCTTGGTCGGTTCCATTGCTAACAACTGTTTTTGACCCGTCCTTCCCCTCCCGTCACTCCACATTCCTCGTCTTCGTATCGTATCTCTGCGTATTCGCACTGCGGTATAAAGAGAGCTCTATTGGTAACCTTGTGTTTTTCATGCGTCGTTCCTGGTTGTGCAACTGTTATTAATAACAAAAAGGGCTTTTGAGAATAATTTATTTTTTTTGTCAGAGTTGTTTGAAACATTTCAGAGTAATACGAAATGATGACGTAAGTTGGTGTACAGGGATCAGAGGGTGTAAATCACAAAACAGCAGTCATGGAGGTCAGCTCACAGCAGACAGCATGTAGCAAACAGTTAAGTCTTATTATTTGTTCTCTCTGTTGTACAGTAGTTAAGCACGTACAGTAATTTAAATGGGAAAAAGAGGCATAGGTTTTTAGAGAAACAGTCTCTACTAGTGAGTGGTAGGAGTTAACATCTCAGGAGTGTGCTTGGCCAGCGAGAGCCGAGATGGTAGTCAGTCAGCTATGACAAGGTTGAGTAACTGTGGGGTGTGTTAAAAGGCCAACATAACCACAATGTCCTAGGATTTCTTTTTTCCTTTTGTTGACTTGAAGCTTGCTTCAAAAAAATTTCTAATATTCAATTTAAAGTAATCAAATTCTAATTATTTGTAGAAACATTTCACAATATAACTTATTGGAAATAATTCTTCACATGAGCATTTGGCCTTTTTTTTTATTATAAATCTCTAATTATGAATAAAAGCTAATATCTTGTTCTCAGTGAACTTTTCCGCTTTGTTTTTCATAGAACTAACTTAACCTCCTCCCTTATCGGTCTGTTTCTAGACAGTTTCTAAGCGGCACCATCACAACTTGTTTTGTTCATCTTTCTTTTTATATTGTACTCTCATTGCAATTACCCTTTTAGTTATCTCTCAGAGAAGTTTTATTCTTGATAAAGTGAGTACTATCTACTAGCTAACTTCCTTATTGTTTTGTTATGGAGAAGCAGTTTAATTACATGGTTTTAGGTAAGCACTACAAAATTATTGCTGCATTCAAAAACACGTATTTTTAAATAACCTTCCCTGCTTGCATTTTCCCCTTTATTGAAATTTGAAATTTTTCACAGGGAATGAGAATAATGTCGTAGGTGTGTGCAGATGTCGTAGTAGTGAGGATGTACTGTATGTTGGAGGAAAAACATAAAGTGATTCTGCTAATATTTCATTCTCAGAAGATACAAGCAACATCTCAGACTGAACCAAAATGTTTTAACTTTAGGAAACACATATTTGACAAACATTTATGAAATATTTTGGTGTTTTTTAGTCCTGTTGGGCAAGATGCAAAAACTATTTTTAGAATGTATTAATAAATTATATCAATTAATTAGTGAAAGCAAGAAGAAGCTAACAACACAAAATTATGATTGGCCTTCAGTGATGTGCGGAAAAATAAATGGTGTACAAGATAACTTTAGAGGCATTTTTAGTAATGCATGCTTTACACACTGCTATGAAAATTAGTTGGATTTTATAATTAATTCAGGTGTCTCATAAAATAAATCAGTCGAGTATTTTTCTCCAAATTGAAGTTTGTTTGCCATTTTTGTGCAGAAACTTGATTTAATAACATGCATACGTAAAATTATCAAAACTAATTTTGTAACTAAAAATATTGAAATATTAGTTTAAGATTTTAAGAGTTATTGCTTCTCATAAGATTTCTGTTTTCACAAATATAAATTTGCATGTCTGTATGCATGCATTATGGCCCAGACGTAATAGAACTCAGAAGTGTCAGTGTTCCCTGAAAATTACTGTGTTTATATGGCAGCTGTCATATTCATACATCCAGCCAGTACTCTGAATACGAAGTGTCAGTTAAGTTGTAAAAATAAGCCATCAATGATTGTCTAACTACCAACTAGTATTCTGTATTATGACTAAGTCTGTAATTAAATGTTCAACAATTTTAATCTTCTGAGTTTAAAAAAGAATGCAATATGGTGAATATAATAGAGACGTAATGAGGTTCAACTATACAACAGCAATGATAAAATCTAAAGTGAATTTTAATTGTGTACATGAAGTTGTTAGTGTCCTTGTTAGCCTAGACACCTACAGTGGTTTTCAAGTGGCTGTAGAGCAGTAGGAGGAGACTACGAAAGTAGCATTTTCACACAATGATCTAGTCAAGGGTGAGACGTCACGTACCAATCCCTTCAAATATGGCACCGACAAGTCCCTGCACGGTAGCCTCTGTCCCTGGAGGGGCCACGATACTAGCGTAGGATGCCATGGTGGCATAGAACAAGCCATACGTGGGTCCGTGCAGCAGCTCGATGGGCAGACTCCACCAGGGGTTGGAGAGGAATGAGTACAGTATGAACCTCACGCCGTACGCTGCCAGAACTAACGACATGGCGTTTGTGTGGCCAATCTTGTTGAGCAGGTTACCTGTTTAACAAAAATACATGCTATACATTAACAGAAGTGAAATTAAAGCATATTTTGAGAGACGACTGATAAAATTATTGATAGTTTTTGGAGACTTAAAACACAAAATTTACTACTGTAGGAAGTAGGGGATGGAATAAGATTTTATCCCACAACATGTGAATCCTTGCTGATAAATTGTGCCATTTATTAAGCATAATATGTACTGTCTTTAATGTAAAAAGATTTAACATTTAAGTTAACATATTACAAAATAAAATATGAATGAACAAAAATCAGTTCCATCACAATGGTTACTAATTAATATGAATTAAAATCTTTGTTGTTTGAAAGAAATCTCTTTACAACCAATGTATTGAGAAGTTATTAGTACATACTGTATTTCGTTAACAATGAATAGTAGGCTATACCTGTTTTATGCTGCCGCAGAATACATTGAAGGCCGATAAATAGTGGCAAGACAAGCAAACCCGTGTCATGTTGCATATGTACGTACGTGTGTATATATATGACATGTGTACACTGTGATGTAGCAGGGGAGGGAGAGAGAAGGAGGAAGATGAGCAGAAGGAAGGCACGCAGAAATGCAAGTAGCAATGGGTGTTATAGTGCGATAGCAATGTAATATAAATATAACAGCTATGACTATAAGGAAGAGGGATAATAAATGTAGTTATATATGACAGATTGTGACCAGAGAAAAACTGTATACTGGATTCAAATAGTAATTATACTGTAGCTAGAAAATAGCATACACAATATTATCATGTAGAGCATGAAAGAAGAGGAAAATAATTGGATTAAAATGGTTTTAACGTTGAAACCAATAAAACGAAAGTTTAATTTAAAATTAGTTACTTTCCAGGAACAAAATTAACATTTCCTAAAATCTCTTACTCTATACTACAGGCACACAATAAAATAACCACTTGCAGTTGTGCCATTCCCAGAACCCCCAAGCATTGAAATCGACCTGAGTAAGCTGCCAGTAATCTCAAAATTTAACACCAAGATCTGGGTTACACGTAGTGCTGTTCTCTACGATAAAGCACCTGGCCACCCTGAAGAATTAGAAAACTTTCATCAAAAAGCATACAGATTAATTAGTGAAATTACATTACACAAGCATTTCTATTTTTTAGTTCCACAACAACTCACTCAGTCCAAATTGCATCTTGTTTATGGCACAGTTATTTACTTTATGCTTGCTCAACAGATGTGTCTAACGTGGAATTTCCAGGCACCCTATGTGCTGTGCGTGTGAGCGCATGCTGCAGCAGACAAGCCATGCGCAATATGTCAAGTTTCCCACCACGCCTGCTTGACCCATGCACAGATTGTCGCCCTGTTGTCATGCGCACCCCATGTTTGATAGAACTAATAATTCTGAAAAACACTGTGAGGGTTGTAAGGGTATTTACAGTATTTTATTCAGTGTATGTACATTTTGTTTATTGACTAGGTTTTACAAACAGACCCGTTGCTTCTAAAACATTACACTTTAAACTAAATTAGTTTCTTTTGAAGTTGCATTTAAGTGCAGAATATATAATCGACTAACAAAAAAACTGAGTTATGTAACAGACTGAAAAATATTACCCTTACGTAACTTGGCTCTTATTGAACATGTGACTGACAACTGTTTTTTTTTTTCTCTCTTTGTAAAATGAGGTATATAAAAACTGTATTTTTTTTTCCGGGAGAAATTAAGACAGATTTTAATCATGTATAGTGTAAATATAATGTACAACACATTATTTAAAAACATAGATATCTTCGACAATCAAATGAGAATGACCTTTTCCTACTCCATCACATCCATAGTTTGATACAACATAAACACGTAGACAGAGCCCTCAATGAGAACTGTCAGTTGGTGACATGATCTTTAAAATCTACTTCGGTAAACAAACTATATCAGCTTACGAGGACTGCACCCCCATATATCTGTAGAGAAGTGGTTGCAAGCAAGAAGACGACAAAGGTCGAGCAAGATAGCACTCATCCACTTCACAGCCATGTATTCACTGCTCAGAGACTCGAGTCTAGAAATAGTTTGTCATGAACATTTCAGGAACTGATTTAACTGGTTGAAAAGTCAAGATTACAGTTAGGGACAACATGGAAATCCTTTGAAATCAGGTGTAGGCAGATCAAAAGTGACTGCAGCTGACATGATCAAGTGTGAGTGTGAGGAAGATCATACCATGAAAAACATGCCTCAATGTCAGTTGAATCCATCCTCCTGTACAGACGATGAACTCTTTCAAAGCAAATAGAATACACTTGATGTCGCAAGAATACACTTGATGTCGCAAACTATTGGTAAAACTCTGCGTAATGTTATTTCACGTAATTTTAACTGTTTTCTGTAGATCTTTCTGATACGAGAAAAATAATAACTATCCTGGGCTGCCCTCAGCAGTGTCTTTGGGTCTAGAGCTGTGAGCGGTGCTTGATCTAGGCTCGTGAAATAGCTAATGAGTGGAACAAGGATATTGTTCCTTGTCTGGCGAGTAGGAAATACAACATTGTTGAGTAGCATAGGCTACTGCGCAAGGATAACATGCAAGCACACAAAGATGGATGGTAAAAGATAAGGATTTATATAGAAATACAGTGGAGCATCCTATATCCGAAATGACCGGGACCTGAACCATTTCGGAAAATAGAGACTTTCGAATAACAGCAGTTATTGTTATCATTGATAGCCAAGATTATGTAACAACATTTTTTATGGTGCGCCAAGTGCCTGCTCTGACAAGTTAATGTTTTCTGTTAGAATGTACAAACAAAGCATATTAAAATAACATACTGAACGATTCACCGCAACGCTGAAAGGAAACTTATTCATGGTAGAACTATGCCGTCTTGTGTAGTGAAGGGGTTGGGGTGGGTAGAGTGTTGACACGTGATAGTCTTGCAGCCAGTGTGCAGTGACCTGGCTAAGGAGGCACTGGAGCTATGTGACTCACCAACAAGAAGAGTGAGCCGACTCCGAGCAAGATAAACTCAAAGGCATGAAGTCCGACGTCAACAGACATTTGGTTTTGTTTTTTATGTGAAACAGTCAATGGAAAATATATCTTACGACATACAAACCCAAAGTTGGAGGTGGCAGTATATTCTGTGTTGATGTCACGCACGCATGTGCACGTGCACAATCACACACCCACACACACACACACACAGATATATATTGTTCTTGAAGCTGCTGCATGAACTTGTGCATGCATCCATATAGCTCTTTCTCCTGCCCCTTTATTTCGGCACTGTTCCATGCTCAAGTGTCTCCCTTCACCAGCACTAAATACCTTGATGTTGAGCACTGACAAAAACCTTTCACTCAATCATTCTATCATTTTGGAACAATGCAAGTACTTAAATGTTAATAAGTGTGCTTAGAATAAAATATTCATTAATGAGTATTAATATAAGTCAACAGGTAAAACTAATTTATACTTGTGACATGTCTAGCTTTCCTACATGTTAAAACATAGTTGAAATGGTAATTTGGGAATATTTTGTACACTGTATTTACCAATTACAGTAATACAACTTAACTATAACAACAAGTAAAAGTTCAGGCTCTTTTAAGTTTTCATGAAACAGGTTCCTTTAGATACATACTGCCGAGTGAGAGTATAGGACGGACCAAGCTGGCCAACTGTACAGTACCACCACAGTACATACCAGAGATAAAGAAGAAAGGCATCTCTCCCCCGAAGCTCTGCACAGCGCTCACACCACCCTGCAGAGTCTTGATCCACTGCTGTGCGTTGCAACCTCTCAACACAGCCAAGTCCTCTAGGTGCCTGAACAAGCCCACAACACTCATACTGTACAAACTACTCAACACTGTTTGGTGTCCACAGACTATACAATCCAGCCTCAATACTACAATGTCATCTAAAACATATTTTACGCTAACACGCCTGTCTCAGGCAGGCGGACAGGCATTACAATCGAACAGTTTGTATTACAATAAATCATTACAGTAGCCTGTAATGTGTAATAAGCCCAACTTTTCTGGGCCCTAGTTAACCAAAAACCATGTTTTCCTCGGATGACCCACACCATAATTTTTCAACTTTGTTTTTGAGAAAAAATGTGCAGGTAGTACATGGGCAAATACAGTACTATTTTTGCATGAATATTTATACATGTAAAATAGTAAGTGATTTCTAGGAAAATACATACAGTATTTCTTTATGAAAAACACAATTTTGCAAGTATTAAATGCAAAAGTAACACAATCAGAACAGAAAGAGAGGTTAATTTTATTTTCAACCACCTTTTTCTTTTAGTAGACCTTGCTCAAATACTGGAACATTAAAAAATATGTAAAAACACCAGCGCATCAAATTCCACCACATGCTTCTACATATTTCTTTTGATAGCTTACATTAACTGAAGATACAATAATGCAACACTATGATAAACAAAATGTCTTGCAATTAACAGATGTGTGTTCCATTATGCTCACGTGTGTGTACTGCTTGTTCCTTTCGTTCACGAATGCACATTGTTCAGGCCATGTTGATTGCCTGAAGTTTGAATTTACCGCCTCTTGCCCTTGGGTTGCAGTGGCGCTATCTTTGGCGCCATCTTGGAGAGTGAGTCGCTACAATGGAGTAATCATGTGAGTCGCACGGT
This sequence comes from Medauroidea extradentata, assembly GCA_003012365.1. Taxonomy (NCBI): domain Eukaryota; kingdom Metazoa; phylum Arthropoda; class Insecta; order Phasmatodea; family Phasmatidae; genus Medauroidea; species Medauroidea extradentata. The sequence goes on from PNEQ01003851.1 coordinate 27,586, forward strand.
GCTTGTGCTTGTCGTTTTGAGTTACGTTATTTATACAGTCCACTTTCGTGTTCGCAGAGCCCAGACATTTTGGTCCTTCGGGCCGGATCGCGCCAGTGTTCGTGGTAAAGGCGGTTTATGCGTGGCTTGTTTCGTTCGCGTCGTGTATGACGGGCGAGGATTGTTCGTACGATTATGCCAGCCAATGAGGTGTGAAAAGAACTCCTAAGAGCAAAAATACTTTGTGTCGTCACATGTTTAGTCGTACTTCGATATCCTAGTTGTGTTTGTTAACATTATGTAGTTTCATTGTTGTGTTGGTTATGAAGCCATGTCGTCGAGCGTCGTGAATACGAAACGATATATCGATTGTTGTAAGAGTAATAGGAACTATCGATCACACAACGAACCGACGATTGTTTACACGTTTGTGTGCGCGCAACGTACGACTGGACGCAGCTACTATATTGCTTACTGCTGAATTCTGTTTGTATACATTTGTACGTTCACACAGGCTATGTCGGATAAGATTGAGATTTTGGCTGGCCGCCTGGAACATGAAGAAAATAGGTTGAAACGTGCAGCGACCCTTGCTGACAAGGTCAACAATGACGGCTCACAGCTCAGATTATCTCCACGTGTCGAGATCTACCTGAACTTGAGACAAATTTTGAGAATGATCACTTATCATTTGAACTTATATTTAAACCAAAGGGAAAGGCAGACTGCTGCAAATGTACTCTCGTCCTTTTCTCGAAAGGTTAATTTTGCTACAGTCATGTTATCCACTGCTGTAATGGAAGTTAAAGATGCATGGGGCAGTTTTCAACAAGTGCGGGTATTGCTAGATTCTGGTAGTCAAGCAAACTTTATCTCGGAGAAGATGTACTGTCACGCCTGGGTCTCTCTCGTAGACGGACCACAAGATCACTTCATTGTCACAAGCACCACTCGCTGTGGCTCGTGGAGTTGTTTCTTGTGCTCTGTAACCTTGCGGACAAGTTGGCCCCCAATTTGCTGCAGACATGTTGGTTCTGGCCTAAATAACAGGACACATTCCTTCAACACCCCTGCAACCCGAGAAATGGAAACATTTGGTTAATTTGAAGCTGGCCCACCCAGATTATGCAACATCTAGTTGTGTCAACATGCTTGTAGGTGCTGAGCTGTTCCCATATATTGTAACGGGAGCCAAAATTGTAGGACCACCAGGCACTCCTATTGCTTTAGACTCTATCTTTGGATGGATTGTGATGGGTAAGGTAGACACAGAGTCAGGTCAAACACATGTATTGGAAGAACCTTTAACACTCTTTGTAACGTCAAACACATCAGATGAGTTGGGAGCTGCACTGGAACATCTATGGATGCTGGAAGAGTTGCCAGATGCCAAACTAACCTACACACCTGATGAAAGAAAGTGCGAAAAGATCTTTGTTGAAACCCATGCTCGCCTTGAGACGGGAAGGTACGTTGTCCCATTACCCTTCAAGACGGGAGAGCCAGATTTATGCGAGTCTCGGAACGTGGCACTTCGTCGCTTTCACTCCCTGGAACGCCGCTTTAAACGACAACCAGAATTAAGGATACAATATGTGACCTTCATGCAAGATTACTTATCAGCGGGTCACATGAGTCGTATTACACCAGGTGATGCTACACCTAGTAAATCATATTTCATACCACATCACTGTGTCCAGTTGAGGGTAGTCTTCGATCCTCAAGTAAGGCCAGCTCAGGCCATTCGCTAAACGATGTGTTGTTGTGTGGCCCCAAATTACAGCTTGATATTTTGAGTGTGTTGCTGAAGTTTCGAGTGCCAAGTATTGTCTTCATTGCTGACATCAAACAAATGTACCACCAAATTATGGTACACCCTGACCAACGGAACTATCAATGTATCCTTTGGAGGGAAGATGAGAACCTGCCTGTCCAGACTTACAGATTGAACACAGTTACTTATGGGGTGTATTCAGCTCCCTTCCTGTTCCTGACTCTACGTACCCTACGGCAACTGGCAGAGGATGAAAGGGATAACTTTCCATTGGCCGCAAAGGTTTTGCTAACTGATATCTATGTGGATGACATTGTTACGGGCACGTCCGGTCTACAGTCTGCAATAGAACTGCGTAAGGACCTCCAAGAACTGCTCGGCCGTGGAGGATTTCAGTTACGAAAGTTTTCCAGCAACTGTTTAAGTGTCCTACAAGACTTACCCCCTGAGGATGCACAACAATCATTCGAACCCTACTCATTTTATGATAGCCCATGTGTGAAGGTATTAGGCCTACATTGGAACCCCAGAAAGGATTCATTCTTGTACAATTTTCAACTTCCGGCGCCTGTGATCACTAAACGAGGGATCTTGTCCGACTTAGCACGTATATTTGATCCATTAGGGTGGCTATCGCCTCTGATGCTCCTAGCCAAGCACATCATGCAGTGCCTATGGTTGGCCAATGTTGAGTGGGACAGTCCCACGCCTCAGGACCTCGTGGTGAAGTGAGAGACCATACGAAGTTAGCTGCCAGCGTGCTCTACCATTTCGGTTCCACGCTGCATCATTTACCCCGACAGTAAGGCACACATAGAAATGCATGGGTTTGCTGACAGCTCTGAAACAGGGTATGCTGCAGTGGTGTACCTGCGTGTTGTATCATCCTCTGGTGCAATTTTAACTCGCCTGCTACTTGCAAAATCGAAAGTTGCACCTTTGAAGAAGGTGACTCTCCCACGACTTGAACTATGTGCTGCTCTACTCTTGGCATGTTGCTTACAGACTTTGAGTAAGACCTATGCTGCAGTCTTATCTCTGAGAGATGTGTATGCATGGACTGATTCATCTGTGGTACTGGCTTGGATTCAGGCCTCGCCCCACCAATGGAAAACGTTTGTTGCAAATAGAGAGAGTAAAATTCAAGAATATACCTCTTCGAATTGGTGGCATCATGTCCCAAGTGCCGACAATCCAGCGGACTGCGCTTCACGTGGTCTCACCCCCACCAAACTTGTTGAACATCCCTTGTGGTGGTCTGGGCCTCATTGGTTGCATCAGTCTAAAGAAACTTGGCCTCAACCACCTGCTAATGTACCCTGTGAAGTCAAGCTGGAAGAACGAACCCCAGTGGTTCTTCATGCTAAGCTGTGGGAATCCCCATTGTCGACCTTAATTGGACACTATTCTAATTTAACCAAGCCTGGTGTCTTCGGTTCGTAAAAAACCTGCGTTCCATGGCTGTAGGGTTTCGGGCCCATTGCAGGCGGAGGAGTTGCAACAAGCCTTTACTCTTTTTATCAAGGAGAGACAGTCTGAATTTGCTGAGGAATTTGGGCGACTTTCCCGTCACCAGTTATGTTCACCTGCTGTGCAACGGCTGACACCCTTTGTAGATGGAAATGGTATCCTTAGGGTGGGGGGTAGACTACAGCATTCAGACCTGCCATGGGGGCAAAAGCATCCTATATTACTGCCGAAGAATTGCCAGTTAACTGTTCTCCTAATAGACCAGCTCCATAAAGATTTTCTGCACTCCGGGGCTAACACTGTCCAATCTCTCCTCCAACAAGAATTTTGGTTAATCGGTGGGAGAAATTTGATTCATCCGCGACTGTAAATGAGCAGACTGTGCTTTAGAGCTCGACCCAAGAGTGTGTCCCTTCCTATGGCCAGTCAGCCATCAGGAAGAGTATTGCAGGCCAAACCCTTCCTGCATACTGGTGTGGACTATGCTGGTCCCCTTTCAATCACCATGGCTAGAGTGAGGAAGCCCCGTGTACTGTCCTCGTATATTTGCTTATTCGTGTGTTTTACCACCATGGCCATACATTTAGAACTTGTATGTTGAACCTATCCACAGAAGCTTTCATCGCAGCATTCCGACGCTTTGTTGCCAGAAGAGGACATTGTGTTCACCTATACAGTGATTGTGGCACCAACTTTGTAGGAGCAAATCGAAAATTGACGGTACTTGAAGAGTTTCTTAGGCATGCAGACACTACCAAGACTGTGGTAGAAAGTCTAGTGGTTGATAAGGTAACATGGCATTTCAACCCCCCGGCAGCACCCCATTTTGGTGGGTTGTGGGAGGCTGGAGTAAAAAGTGTCAAATCACTGTTGTTCAAGACAATTGGCCTTCAACTTCTCACTTTTGAGGAACTGTCTACAGTGTTGGCCCAAATTGAAGCCTCCTTGAAATCGCGACCCTTGTGTCCTTTGTCAACTGATCCTAATGATCTGTCAGCTCTTACTCCAAACCATTTCCTTACATTTGGTCCTCCTCAAATACTTCCCGACCTGGATGTTTCCTCCACTCCACCAATTGATTACAGCGATGGTCGTTAGTGCAGCAAATGCATCAATAATTTTGGAAGCGGTGGCATAAGGAATATTTACATCACCTTCAGCAGAAGGATAAATGGACCAGTGGGGACAAGAATGTGACAGAAGGTCAGTTAGTTTTGATCAAGGATCCTAACCTGCCTCCTCTACGCTAGCACTTGGCTAGAATTGAGGTGTTTCCTGGCAAGGATGGAGTGAAGCGTGTGGCAGAAGTGCGCACACCTCATGGCACAGTCACCCGGCCTGCGGTGAAGCTGTGCCCTCTTCCAAGTCAGTAGTCTTGTGGTGGGCAGAGACTGAAGCATGTACATAGTGTAACTAGAAGTGGAGTGGGGGATATTTGAACTTGTATCTTGTATTGAACTGTGGACACTTCAAGGTGGGGAGGATGTTCAGGCCATGTTGGTTGCCTGAAGTATTTACCGCCTCTTGCCCTTGTGTTGCGGTGGCGCTATCTTGGGCGCCATCTTGGAGAGTGAGTCTCTACGATGGAGTAATCGTGGTGAGTCGCACGGTGCTTGTGCTCGTCGTTTTGAGTTACGTTTTGTATACAGTCCACTTTCGTGTTCGATGTTCAGGCCATGTTGATTGCCTGAAGTTTGAATTTACAGTCTCTTGCCCTTGGGTTGCGGTGGCGCTATCTTAGGCACTATCTTGGAGAGTGAGTCGCTACAATTGAGTAATCGTGGTGAGTCGCACGGTGCTTGTGCTCGTCATTTTGAGTTACGTTTTGAATACAGTCCACTTTCGTGTTCGCCGAGCCCAGACACACGTAAATGTACAATATTGTTCCATAACCCTACCCACGTTCTTTTCTACGGCCGTGACCAACACCGCGTCATGTTGCTGGCGGTAGGCGGAGAAGGCAGAATAGGGATACAGTCATAGTACCTAGCTTCTCTGGTAACGTCGACAGAGACGAAACCGGAATGTGCATACTATGAATGGGAAGGGGAGGAGAGGGGCTAGCATTCTACTTCTCTTCATTACCAAATTCATTACAACTGGGTGAACAAAGGCACTTTAAAGGGGCTTATACTACCCCTTCGCAGAGGCCAAATAAACCAGTGATGATGAATGGCGGCATGTTTGTTGATCTCGGTAAAGAAGTTTTTCCAATTTGTGAATGAAGGTTAGGCCTGCCGATAAATGAATGCATTTGTTAAATAATGTGTGACTATGTTAAGGAAACAGGTCTGTCTGCATCGTAGCGAAGAAAATTTTAACGCTGTAGTTACAATGAAGTTTTAAAATAATGATTCTTTGACATTAAAAAATGCATAAAAAATGTTGTGTAACTAAAACTAATATACGCTGATGGAAACTTTGTGAAAATAAATTGCTGTGATGACAGGTTAAGCTTTCATATTTGGTTTTTGAGTTTTTTCTTCTCAGGGCCAGTTAATAAGTGTTTGTGGTAAAAATAAATATTTCCCCTTACTACAGTTTGTTATATGTTCGAAGTAATTTTATATTCGAGTAAATACGGTATCAAATAAAATTCTCAGTATGTAAACAAAACCTAAACTTTTGAACATGCACAGAACTATGTTAACATTATGTAAAACAATTATCCATACATAGTTATTTACAAAACGAACCATTTAAGAAAGTACATACTACCCTAAAGGCTGCCGACCTGTGGGAATGCTTATGTTTTCAAGCATACAAGTTTCTTTGAAATAAAAACCTAACACTCTGTGGCCTGTTAGTAAACAATTGCATGACTGAATTGTCTGTGGTCAAAATACTATTTATGAGAGTCAGTCGATTGTTTGTGTTGTTTAATTAAAAAGAATAGGATGACAGCATCCAAGTTATTTTTTCTAACAATGGTTAACTCCATAGTAGTTGTTACTATCCCAACCTTTTTTACCATATGTTCCTCAACATTTTGTGGATTCGTCACACTGCACTACACTGTCTGTATAGCAAAAGGTTGAGGGGCCCCGCACAGCTTGTGGGTGAAGGCCCTGGCACAATTGTGGAGGTGCGTCTATCCAAGCTGTCTGATCATTCTTTCTGACCGAGCTGGCCGATAATTTTCCAGCAGCAGCAAGACAATTGAAATGGATGACATATATAGTACAAATGCTATGGGATAGAGTGGAGCACAGTAAGACTAATTTTATTTGTGTAGCGTAATTATTTTGGTCTAATACAATACATGTGTTTTGGTCACTTTAATATATTTTCATTAATGAAATTAGAATGAGAAATTTATGTACTTAATCCTTTTGGAGTTGTATTACTATTAGAAACTTAGAAATGACAGAATTTGCATTTGTAAAAGAAATCTTAATGGAAAACAGAATACTCAAATGACACCCTGAGACAAAACTACAGACTAGGAAGTATGTTAAATGCCATTAGGTAACATTTTTATATGTTGGCTTCCGTCAGTGTTGGATAGGAAGCTGTATTTACCTGTTGGCGTCTTAGTTTTGGTGCTTGTGGCGCCATAAACAGGGCCTTAATGAGTAGTGGTCACTCGTACTACCGATGAAGAAGTTGGGTGACTTCTATGATGTACCTGTCTGGTTGTAGAGGTGGGGCGTAGCAGGACTTTGGCCAAGTGGAGCAGCGGGTTGGGGCAAAGGTCGGGTATGGGTTGGTAGGCAGAGGTTTTATGGGAGACACAGGTAGGGCAGAGGGAAGGAAGATTTCTCTAGAGTTGGAAGCAAAGGCGAAAAGGCGCAGGTGATGTTACAGTACCCTGGTACATATCTATCACACTGCAGCAACCCTGGGAAAAGAACGTAGACTGTGTGTGAGAGTCTTCTCTTCCTAGTTCTCAGCATGTTGGCGGGCGAACTAATGACTTAAATTGCCAACACTTGTTGCAAAGGCCAGAAGGGCCGAGAAAGTTATGGCTAACTTGGCCTCGAAACGAAAGGCCTGAGTTGCATCTGGGAAGGTGAAAGGTGGAGGTATGTAGGAAAGCCAAAAGGGAAGGAAAAAGGCAGAACAAGCAAACAGAGTTAAGGTGGAGCTGTGTTTACTAGAAAACATCTCACAGCCCCAGCCTGTACCCAACTTAGTTACACGTGTTAGCAGTTAACCTACTGCCACCTAGCATAAAGCAAGACTCAACAGGAAGGGCAATGGCTACCCTGATCGCAGCTGCGCGGAAGCTGATTCTTATGGTGAATGTGTGGGCCACGTAAGGCTGACAACTGCTGCACTGGCAACTGCCAAAATGGCCCTGATTTGCTCTCTGCGCAAGCCTTATATACCCTGCTAGCCGGGCGTGAGTGGGAGAGGGAGGAAGAGGCAATGATAGCATCACTGCGCATTCCAGGGCCACATGGCGCAGGGTGGTATGCTCGCTGCAGGACCACAGGGAGCTAATGGGAGTGGGTACGCCTTCCATACTCTTTGACGCTTGGAGAAGTGTAGTGGGTTGTCTGCTCACAGGCAGTGGCAGTGCTACTGGCGGGCGGCCAGCAGGGCAGTATGAAGTCGTAGAGGAAGGGGAAGGGTGGTCAGCATGACCATGTGGAGGCTCAATAGAGGAGATGCATCTGCAGTGTATCAACGTTTGTTTACAAACACCAACACTTTCAAGCAATTTTACATCTTATTTTCATGTACTGTACGCGTCGCGAGCCAAGCTTACCAATAAACCGACGCCATCTTTTTTGCACTAGTCTCTTCCCACAATGGTAGACTGGCGGGCAATTCAAATTATGTTCCAAAGAAAAACAGCACAAATCACACATTTAGGTCTCTGTTGAAACAGTCCAAACATTAACCGCCCACCGAAAATATATATTTTCAACGTTTAGCACATCAGATTTTGATAACTGTTTTGGAATTAATTTATTGCTAACCACTGTAGCTGATGAGTATTTACTAAAAAAAAACTAAACTACTAGTGTGGTACATGGAAACAGTTTAACTGACAGGAAGAGGGCAGATTTTTGCCACTGGCCTAGTAAACACTCCTTGTGGTGTTCTTAATGTAACCACACGCACAACTCCATCTTGTCCAGGATGAACAGCTGTAACTCTGGCCATCTTCCACTTCATGGGGAGGTAGATTGGAATCCTTAATTAGCACTAGCTGGTCTGACTGTACATTGGTCTTTGATGATGTCCATTTGGCTCTCTGCTGGAGGGTATGAAGATATTCCATCGTTCATCTCTTCCACAGCCTCTGCTGGAACTGTGTGACAAGTTGCCACCTGTCCAGGTGGTTCATCGGTATCTCAGTCACGTCGTGGTCTGGAATAGCAGTCAGCGGCTCTCCCACGAGGAAGTGTCCTGGTGTCAGCACATCGTAATCCTCAGGGTCAGGTGACAGAGAGCACAGAGGTCTTGAGTTCAATACAGTAGACACCTGTGCCAGCAGTGTAGCAAACTCCTCGGAAGTGAGCAAGTGGTCTCCCACTATCCGCTTCAAGTTCTGTTTCATGCTCTTGACCGCTGCCTCCCAGAGGCCACCAAAGTGAGGGCTGGCTGGTGGATTGAAATGCCACTTAATGCCTCGCTGTGCAGACTCGTTTAAGATGTGCTTCTTACTATCTCCTGACAGAAGTGTGTGGTACACTTCCTTCAAATGGCTACGTACACCGACAAAATTAGTACCGTTATCAGAGAATATCTCTGCAGGAGTCCCTCGGATGGAAGCAAACCTAACCAAAGCTGTCAGGAATGCAGCAGCTGAGAGATCTGTCACCATTTCCAGATGTACTGCCTTTGTGGCCATGCAGACAAACAGGCACATGTATGTCTTGAATGTAGTCTTCTTTCGAGTTCTGGTTGGAGTGGTGTGAAAAGGACCAGCAAAATTCACTCCCACACACCGAAATGCTCTGACCTGAGCCAGTCGTGCAGCAGGTAGGGTGCCCATTATAGGGTTGGATACATTTGGTTTGAGTTTGAAGCAGGGCAAGCACTTGTGCAGAAGTTTGCGCACCAGACTCCTGGCAGACATAATCCTGAATTGACTGCGAGTGAGGTACAAGGTCGTGCATGGTCCTGGGTGCAGATTGACAATGTGACAGTGCATGATAATCAGCTCCGAGAGTCTACTCCCACTTGGCAAGAGTACAGGATGCTTGGTCTCCTCAGGCAACGTCGTATTATGTAGCTTATCGCCCACCCTGACTAAACCATTTGAGTCAAGGTAGGGTGCCATTGACCTAAGTTGTTTTGAGCAGTCCTCTCCATTATTCAGTGCACTCATGTTATTTGCAAAGTGGTGAAGTTGTACACTCTTGACATACAGTCTCATAGCACATGACAACTCCTCTGTAGTCAAGCAGGGGCCTGATGAATGAGATTTACGTAGAAAAACGCTATTGCTCGCAGTACCCATGCGGTGACTCGCTGAAGCCTTGTCAAAGTGGAGACCTTGTGTACGAGTCCCACTGGGTCCTCCACACTGGGATTCTTATCATGCACCACCAGGGAGTTTAAGAGCACTGGTTTCAACTCTGGAAGAGATTGTTGCACCTCAACCTGGGTGAGAGGCCAGCAATCCTCTGACTGTAGCAACCAACTTGGGCCTGTGAACCACTGTGACTGGTTTAACTGGTCTGGTAGAGCACCACGTGAAGCTACATCAGCAGGGTTGTCTTCTGATTGAACGTGACTCCATGCACTGGGTCGAACGATGGACTGTATTTCTGCAACGCGGTTAGCCACAAATGCCTTCAGTCTGTGAGGTGACATTCTCAACCATGATAATACCACAGTGGAATCTGTCCAAGCATTAAATTTAGGGTTCGTAATCTTGGGAGAGTAGAGTTTCACAACACACTGCCACAACCTGCTCAACAGCAACGCTGCACAGAACTCAAGCTTTGGAATTGACAGTGTCTTAAGAGGTGCCACCTTTGACTTGGCCACTAGCAGATAAACCTTCACTGAACCATTGGGCTTCTCACATCGAGCATAAATAACAGCAGCGTATGCTTTCTCACTTGTGTCGGCGAAACCATGGAACTGTGTTGTGCTTGCTCGAATTGGAACATGTCTATCAATTCTTATAGTCGCTAGGAAAGCAAAGATGATCTGACCTGGTTCCACTGACGCAGTGTGACACCATCAACAGGATCATCCCACTCCAAACCCTGAGTCCAGAGAGACTGCAGTAGTATCTTGCTGGCAACCACAACAGGAGACAACCAGCCCCATGGGTTGTACAGACATGCAATTGTTGACAGGATACTACGCTTTGTAGTTGGCAAATCTGGCACATCCACTTTGTAGAGAAATTGGTCTTCCACTGGATCCCATCGCAGCCCCAGTACGTTGACAGACTCGGAGTGATCAAACCCTCTTGAAGTATTTGTCTTCTCTGATGTTTCCATGCTGAGAAGTTCCCTGTGATTCGAGCACCATTTGTGCAATTTGAACCCCTCTGCCTCCAAGAGCTTAACAAGTTGGTCTTTAAGATGTTTCACTTCGGAAACAGTCTCAGTTCCTGTGACAATGTCATCTACAAACACGTCGTTGCAGAGAGTTTGAGCAGCCAAGGGAAACTTGTCGCCTTCATCGTGCACAAAGACTGATAAGGAGAAGAGGCCAGACCATAGGTCACTGTATTAAACTCATAAACACTCACCGGGTCATTGGGGTCTTCTCGCCATAAGATGCACTGATACTTCCGGTCAGCTGGGTCTATGAGGATCTGACGGAATATCCTGCACACATCTGCCGTAAGAGCCACAGGCGAGGTTCTGAAATTTAACATTATATCAAATATGTCCTTTTGCAGTTTAGGTCCAGAGTGTAGCAGACTGTTCAAAGAAGGTCCGTTTATAGTTGTGGTAGAAGCATCAAACACTACCCGCACCTTGCTGGACACACTCTCTGCCTTGATCACAGCTTGGTGTGGAATCACATATGCAGGTTGACTGTGAGCAGGGGAAGTCAGTTTCACCACCATCTCATTCCCAGACGACATAAGTTGCCCAATACAGGTCATGTGGCCCAGTAATTTATATTCACTCATGAACTCTTGATAATGGGTTTTCAACTCTGGTACCCTTTTAAACTTACCTTCAAGTCCATGGAACCGTCTCAGAGCTACACTGTATGAGCTACCCAATTCTTCTCTATCAGGTTTGAACGGAAGCATCACAATATATCTGCCGCCAGCTGTACGTGCATGTGTGTCTCGAAAGTGGTTCTCACACTGTTGTTCCTCCTTGGAGAGCAGTTGGGTCTGCGGCAGTTCCTCGACTTCCCAGAACCTCTGTAAGGTTAGGTCCAGAGAGGTATCTGCAGGCACCAGTAATGATGTCATCGTGGTACATTTATGGGTTCACACGGAGCAGTACCTGTAATCACCCACCCAAATACAGTGTGGAATGCGTGCGGCTGACAAATGATCTTAGGTCCAGTCATAACTTCAGCTACCACCTCAGCTACAGTAACATATCTACTGCTCCTGGTGTGGCAAACTGTGGATCTGCCAAGGGTAGACCCTTAAAATGCCCTAAATCTCGTGTGGCAACATGCACTCATGGCAAGTTACCAGTTATTCTGGGCAAAATTAATGCTCTACTGCTAAGGCACATGTGTGGAGCAAGAATTGATTGTATCTCGCACGTCAACACCCCTCTGGATCCCGAGACTGCTGTGTGCCCTATGCCAGATATGTTTATGTCTGCACGGCATCTTTTTAGACCCAGGCATTGTAAGCAGGTTTCCGTTATAAAGGATGATTGCGATGCCCCATCCAATAGGGCTCGCACAACTTGGTACTGACCCATGCTGTCCCGTACATGGATAAGTGCGCAGCACTTTGTAGGATTTTGGCAGAGCACATGGAAATAACTGGGGCATCTTCTGTTGGTGGACTTGTTGTTAAGTCCGGAGCTGGTCGATCTACAACTGAGCTTGTAGCAGTTTCAATATGAATAAGCGTATGGTGACTTCCTTGACAGTGCTGACACCTGTACCTGGATTGACACTGAGCTGCTGTATGGCGTTCCCGCAGGCAGTTGAAGCATAACTGATTTGCCACAACACACATCTTCCTTTCATCTGGTGTCTTTCACAAGAAAACTTGACACTTGTTCAATGCATGCTGTCCCTTGCAAATGCTACACTGTGTTACTTCACTTAAACTGTCCTTGACTGATAGAGTGGTCTTAAAATTTGTATTAGAGGAATTAGGTCTACTTGCCGAACTGACTGATCGAAACCTACTTCCGCTGTAAGCTTGTCTTTGCTGTGAAGTCGATTTCTGGTTGTAGCTGCCCTCATGTCCTCCAGCTGCTACCAACTGTACATGTTCTGCAGCCTTTGCCTTGCATTCTATGAACTTGAGCAGCTTAACATATTAAGGAATGTCTTCATCCAATGTCATTTCGAATGCCTGCCTTAGAGGTTTCAACAAAATATTCAGGAGCAAAAAAATTTTGTGCCTTGTGACTGGAACCTGAAATTATCACTTACTAAAAAAATTCCTTGTGTAAGTAATTGCACTTGGCACACAAAAGTTACAACTGCTAATATGTGCCAATTAAAAATTTAAAAATCTGCATTACGATCTACAGTTACATCTATAACTCAAATCACAAAAAAATGGTTCCTCAAGGTATGTATTAAAGAAGTTTCATAACCTGTACACAACATGCACATTTTCCAAATGCAGACTGTTACAGAACAACACAACTCTACAGAGATCCACATGCCCCAGAATGTGATGAAAAGCTAGCTCGCCAGATTAATTGTGCAGTCACTAATAAATTACCAGTAAGAAACTGCAAGCATGCAAGAAACTTCAAACTCACCACAGGAAACAAAGCAGGGGAATGTAATCCAAGAAGTAAGCCTGGGTTTATTGCCTGCCAAAATGAATGCCAAGCATGTAGTAACCACAAAATTCAAACATGGGAGAAATGCATAAATTAAGTATGGACCCTGTATAACAGAAATACACAATGCATTTCGTTAGGTAAATAACTTGCCAAATGTGGCCATCAAGGTATACCAATGAATCAAATTATTAGTAGGCATTGCCACACTTGTGCAACAGGAATGTAAAATCTGAAATTTGTAACAAAGATTGCTCTGTGATGGGACTCTGAACTTGCATTAATAATACATAGAGAGTTTAAGGTTCCAATAGATTGGAAAGTCAATACAGAAAAACAGTAAAAGGACAGTCTAAATAAAATTTTTTTCTAGTTTTGTAAGCAAACTTTTGGCAACAATGGCATATTTCTTTGCATCAGAATAAAAAATATAGTAATTCGGCATCACAAATATTTTCACCAGGAATTCATTACCATGACAAAATATTTAATTACATAGTTGGCAACAATTATTTTGATGATTTTTTCTTGATTGCTAAGAAAACCAAACGCTTCAATAAACATTTTTACCATAATTCAATGTACCACCACAGCCTGTCTAAGTCAGGTGAGGTAGACAGATTACTTATAGCTAAGTATCTCTAAAAACAGTGATACACAAAATTTGCGAAATACTGCGAAATTTTGTGTAGTTGTAAGTTTTCTGCAAATTTCAGCATAATTTTGTTAAAAGTCATATTTTACGCAAATTCAGATGCCTTGGCATATGTTTTGTCGCAAATCAATTGAGGCACAATCATCAAATAGCATACGTTTTCCTTTCAGGTTCCAACATGTCAATCCTCCAGCATCGACATGTACTGAGATGTTGAAGAATGACAGAGGTCTCCTGACCTATTGTAGTTAATCCAATTTTCTGCTTCATCACTGTTGCTTATCCTGAAGAATTAACACTGTTCTCAAAGGAATCGACTAAGGGGTGTTTGTACAGAAATGAAACTTGAATTCCCGAAGGTTCCAAAAAAGTCAGTATCAAAACACAGCACAAGTTTAAATGTTTGAAAGGAAAACTGCACACATTGTAACTTCGTATGCAATGTTAGTTTAGAAGAGAAACGTGAACCTCATGGCCTACGTTTACGAACAGAAAAATTTTTGGGGAGTCCAAAAAAATGTCCGAATGAAAAAATATTACAGAAAAAAATCCTCGATGCAGCTCATATGTGTTTTATTAAGCACTCTCTGTGCTAATTCATAACAAATTTAGGCTGCAACCCTGCAACACAACAATCTGATTTGTTCTGATATGACGGAAAAGGTAGTATGTGTAATGCTACTCGATAGTATTAGTCACGTGACTGGATCTACTCAGTCATAAGATGCTTGACGAGCGGACATAAATCTTTACTATTGGCTGCCTTTTTTAAAAAAAAAATCTGCAGAAGCTGTTATTTCAGTTGCCGATATGGTAGACCTGTATTATTAGACCAGGTTAGAACAGTGCAGGATGTCCGTTTGTACTGATACAATACACATATAGAATTACAATTGCGTACTAGTAGTATACTGTACAAAAATGCTAGAGTAATGCCCTAAAATTTAACATAGCAATATATTGCCAAGCGAAAAAAGTTCTCTCACACATAACCACTGATTTTTGCATTAATCGAGAGTGTACAACTGAACGTGCAATTAAATTTAAATTGTTAAAAAATCATCTGTTTGGAAGGCTAAGAAACTTACATAATTATATAATTTTTTCCATACCTGAATTACATTTTGTGACGACATTTTTGTTTTATTAACTACTCCAGACTTCTCGCCCAATAAAAATACTACAGTACGACATTGTATTATTCGAGAAAATGCCTTATAACGTAGTTTCTTTTATGTAGACTGTGTTTGTTTATGTTTTACATGCACTTTCCTGTTAATCATCTGCTGGCAGCTATCTACCCTGCTTCTTAGCAGAGTAGATCTGAGTGGATCCGACGATGAGATTGAGTTGAAAATTTAGAGATATTGAGAGTCAGTAGATCTTTCTCGCATGAAGTTTCTGGCAGGTTTTAAAGTAATATCTATGCTATCATGTAGATCTCAGGTAGTTTTCATAAGGGCCTCAGAAGGGGTAACACACGTCACCACAGGCCAGGCTCTTAATGGCTGTGCTGACATCACGTGATTACAATACCACTAACCCCTCTAGAGCCAAATTGAAAAAATACTGTGCAGTAACCATGAAACTACAGAAAAAAAACAGGAAAAAAAAAAAACAGAAAAAACAAAGCTAATGATACCCCGCCAAAGGCCAATTGGCCATAATACTACAGTATTGGTTACACACTAACTGAATCCTATGCTTTTCTGAACTATAGTAACTCGTGACTGCGTTTTCCTCCTTCTTTTTCTGATACTGAGACCACTAAAAATTAAATATTATTTAGTTAGAATATTACCAAAACACACATAAATTACAATAAATGTCTGAATTTAACTTCCATAACAAAATACCAAATAAAACTGTAATATTGCAATACTACATGAAATTTCTGGCTTTATTGTTCTATTGTTTCTTTGTAATGATATTAGGCCCTGCGTGCCATTATAATAGATTTTAACCTTTTCCATCAATATTTAAAGGGTTTAAATAATGGATAGCAAAAAAAAAAAAAAAAAAAAAAAAAAAAAAAAAAAAAAAAAAAAAAAAAAAAAAAAAAAAAAAAAAAAAAAAAAAAAAAAAATTACAATTACTTCACAACATTCAACCACGTAAAAAAAACTAAAATTTAAGGTTGGTTCACAATTAAAAAACATAAGCACAGAACTGCGCCGTGTGCGTATGGTAGGTTAATGATTTATTTAAAATAGCCATTAATCATAAAGCAAAAAAGCAACAGCCCCTGGCAAATAAAACACAAAAAGTGCCCACCAATAAAAACATAGAAGAAAACAGAAGATGGCACATTAACAAACACACAAAAATCAGAGGAAGCTGTTGTAAACAAACAATATCAAAGTGGAAGCAATACACGATTAAATAAATGCTAAGGCTACCATACACAACGGGCAACGGAAAATAATTACAGTAAACCCTCGTTTTATCGGACCTCCATTCAGCGGACTTCGGATTTAACGGACTAAATCTAGCGATACAAAATTATTCCACACGTCAGGTCTACTTGTCACATGGAGCACAAGACCTTCCTGGTTATTGTGCTTTGGTGAGTGACATCAGGCACGCGCATGGATAGCAGTGTGAGACGGTAGACAGAGCTATTTTTAATCGCGCATCGGGGTATGTGCCACATCTGGGCAAGAATGATTGTCTACCTGAATTTTTTACGGAACTGTAAGATCAACACTGCAAGACCTACATGGTTATTGTACTTTGGTAAGTGACATCTGGCGCGCGTACAGATAGTCACGTAAGACGGTAAGCAGAGCTAAGTCGCTCAAAGTGGCGGATTTAAGCAGTTATCTTAGGGGGGCGAGGAGTATGCCTTTAAGAAGTATATATATCCACTCCACGAACCGAAAGTGGGGGGTCCGGGAGTCCTCCCTCCTTCTTGGAAAAATTTGGATTTGTAGGTGCAAAATGGTGCTATTTCAGAGTTTTCAGGCCAAAAATTTGAATGTACTGCTTTCAAAAAATGGTTATATTTTTTACGATAAATTATGCTTGTGAAAGGAAAATCTTTGTGTTAATGTAAAAAAAAATTCTGACGTGCCATGCCATGCGATGGTTCATTCTTTTCGTCACCGTGTCAGGATGCCTATATTCTCTATGTACAGAATTGTATTTAGGAAAAACAGAAATGTACATAATCTGTCTTTGTGGAAACAGCAGGTGCAAGAGTCTAGGCCTTCTTGCCCCCACTATCGCTCATTTAACCCCCCTAGCTGCCGGACGAGAGGGGAGGAAAGCCAGCCTATTGCGTTTAAGATACAAATGTTAAATAGTTACAATAATTACAACGTGTGAAATTTTAGGAATTAATTAAAATACATGTACGGTATTTGAGTGCAGATGAATGAAATTATCTAATAAATGCGGCAGTGGTAGAAAGTTCAAAGTGTCCTTGAGGGGCGAAGCTATCTTTCGGAAGCTGTCTCCTGATTGGTCCAGATGAACCAACGCCTGCAGGGTAAGCGACAGGGACAGATTTTAGCACAGATGTTGTCCAGCCGTTGAAGATGTCATTGAGACGCAGACAACTGAGGGCCCGGGTGCCGCCGCAGGGCGTCAGTTCAGGAGCCGGACACCTTTAGAGAGACGGTGTTAATTGAAGAGATCGACGGGCCGGGTGATACCGCCGGTCGTTTTCAATTTATGCGTCGGAACGCCTACGAGTTGCGGTATTCGAACCGGTTATTTAGAAGTATTGCAAAGCGTCACAAGTTAGGGCGGCAGACCGCTGACGACACCATGGTAACCTTCAACGTATTTTAGCTACGTATTGATGAAACTAGCGGGCGTATAATCATCAAGTGCAAAACTGACAAACCTTGTATAATGATAATCATGCTACGGGAGGATAGTGAGAGCTTGGTATCTGGTTTAAACTGAACTTGCTGACTTCTTGTTACTCCACACACTTAACACCACAGAACTTTAGGTTGCCGCAAATTTAGTACAATTTTAAGATTCTGCATATACGAATATTCTTTTGTTATGTTAGCTCTCGAAAAACGTACTCTAATTTTAATGAATGACAAACTAAGTTGCACAAAACATTTTGAATCTTTAAACTATAAATGTTTATTACGTGCTACAGATACACTTCATTCTGTTATGCAATTCTTAAAAACCACATTGGAAATCATAACCTACCAGACCTCACAAAAGATAGGCGTGACCTGGTAAATTTTGCAATAAATTTTGTTCTGCTGGTCTACAATTTTTCCCGGGGATCTTCCGGTTACCCTGCCCCTTCATTCCGGTGCTGCGGCATACTCATATCAGGTCATCCATCACAAGCACAAAATACCTAGTTGTTAAGTTCTGATCAAAATCTCTTCACTCGTTCAAAATCCTCATGTCACGGGAACATATACCCTGAAAACCAACAGACGTGTTGAAACTAAACAGTTTATTCTGAAATTAGATATCACGAGCCAATGGCTTCTCGCTCAGATTTATCGACACAATAATGAAAATAATGTATTTTTAAGACATTTTTGAACGTCTAGTAAAAATCTTTTACTTTGGATTTTTAAATACAAAAATTTGTTGTTTTTTTATTTTTATAGCTGTAAGCATGCAACCCGCGACATTAATTAAAGTTCTGTGTTAGTTATTTACCTGCTATTATTCACTAAGGTTTCGCTGGGATATGTTCCCGTAATGTTGAAATTTTGATTTTGACATGTAGTTATGGAAAAACTATGCACGCTAAAATATTGTTCTTGGGTTGAAAATATAGTCACTGGTAACATAATACTATAACACTAACTAATAAATTAACGCTATTTCGAACAAATTAAATGTTAGAATTTTTCACGCTAGAACGACCTTCTGCTTTCACAGTACGAAGAACCTAATAAAATCGAACCTGTGTCTTAGTATCAGCATTGCCTTCTCCTGTTGCTTCAAGTTTCTGCAGTTTACTAAAAATATGTAAACAGGTATTTTCTCTATCTTCCTAGTTAGTATTCAACATTAAAACATAACGTAAAACACTTCACAACAAATCTATTTGAAACCATCACTCATTCACTGCACACTAGTGACTGACAGTGCGTAAATACACTCCGACCCCCCCCCCCTACCCATCACTCTTCGACCTGACCACTCGCCCTCCGACTGAGAAAATGTCGAAAGGGATGTTAACACAAAATAAAAAACAGGAAATATAACCCCACAGCACACAACGCTTTTCGAGCAAGAACGACCCTCGCTTACGTAAAACGGAGCTTGAAAGAAGGGAAAAAGTTGTTTAACAATACTGAATTTTGCAGTTATGATAACATAAAATGTACATATTAGATGAGTGTCTGTATTAAGTCATTCGTGAGTCCGTGTGCATGGCTGAATATTATTTGCAAATATTTATTTGTACAAATGTAATGTTTCTTCTTTATATATTTTAACAATGTTCTTCACAAAAAAAAAATACATCAGGTTCTTAGGGGGGGCGGTCGCCCTCTCCGCCCCCCAACCCCCTTAAATCCGCCACTGGTCGCTCATCTGTGTTTTGACGTGTCCGGGCAAGAACGACTGTCATGTCTACTTGAATTGTTTACTCAGTTGATGTACGTGCGCGATAAAGACTATGCGTTTTTTAAAAATTAAATGGCGTCTGCAACAGGACAGAAAAGAAATAGAGTAACTTTGACCTCAAGCAAAAAATTTGAACTAATAGAAAAGTTAAGAGGCCCGTGTTTAGGTAACAAAATTGTGTGATGATTATAGTGTCAAGAAACGAACTGAGTCAGACATTCGTAAAGTAAAAAACTAGTTTAGAGTTATGTGTTGAAATATGATGTTGAACCAAAAAAAATTGGTACTGTTGGACCCAGGAAACACGTGAAACTTGCTACCGCATCTTCACACGATGAGGCAGTGTGTGTTCAACAATGCTCGTGTGGTGTAAATGTGCGAGGTGTAGAAAGATAAAATCTGCTGCGGACAAACTAGCGCAACACATACCTTTCTCACGCTCAGCCCTTCAGAAATTCTCAAGGACGGCGGCTAGATTATTATCTCACATGCACGGTATAAGATACTGCGTCGCAATGCAAACCAGTGTTGCCAGGTTATTTACAATGAAATATAGTTTTCAGAACTTAAAATTATCATTTTTCAAGAGAAATTATGGTACATTATTAGTTTTTTTTTTAAATATTGATTTTAAAAATTCAACTGTTCAAAACCAAATTATATATTAAACTGTAAAAATGCTAACTATTCGAATTAGATACACTTTAAACAAAATGAAATAACAGCCAATATTACTTTTTTGAGGAATTATCAGCAGTCTCCTTTATTCATGCAAATTTCTCTAATAACGTTATTGGACACCCTACTGCCATAATGTTTTGAATCTAATTACGGTTTAAAATATTTTAACTTAAGCTAATAATATATTAAGAACTCATAGTTTCAAACCAGTTCTTGAGTCCTGCTTAGACTTTTTACTATGTCCTCCACCGTAAGACATGTGTATAAAAATGTGTAAAGAAATCACTCACCAAAAATAGCCATGCAATCGATTTGCCCCTCAGTGGAATTTAAACAAAAAACCGCCAAAAATTGTTTCTTACTTAAAATACAAACCGTAGCCTATAAGATAAACAAGCACAATCCCAACTGCGCTAATAATCGCACTTTACTGCAACACCACTCTGTAGTCAGCTGCCAACTGCCGAGTTCAGAGTTGCGACTATGAGAGAAAAAGAGTGACCCAAGCTTATTGTCGTGAGAATAATATTCTGTTTGGATCTTGAAACATGAAACAAATACCCTCGATTCATTTCAGAAGATTGCAACATATTTACTTGCAAGAAAATAATCTAATCTTCAAAAACCCTCACATCAGCCTTTGCATAGGTATAGTAATACGAGACTCGTAATATTATATCCATGCGATAGCAGATGTGAGGAGTAACGTAATATATTGCTATCATTCTCTAGACTTTGCTGTAGAAACATCGCTGCGCCATTGAAAAACAAAGGTAAAAAAAAAAAAAAAAAAAAAAAACACTTTGTTCCTCCTTTCTCCAACGAATTGACATTTTTTTCGACTTTTCGACCTTAGAGTGAAATTATGGTACAATTAGCCACTATCGGCAGGCAGGTATCGTCTATGGTACAAAAGGTGAAAATAAGGTACAAAACTATAATTTATGGTACGATCTGGCAACACTGATGCAAACAGCGGTAGTTTAGATGGAAATTTTTTATTTGTTATATATTTAGTAAA
Organism: Medauroidea extradentata; assembly: GCA_003012365.1. Taxonomy (NCBI): domain Eukaryota; kingdom Metazoa; phylum Arthropoda; class Insecta; order Phasmatodea; family Phasmatidae; genus Medauroidea; species Medauroidea extradentata. The sequence goes on from PNEQ01003851.1 coordinate 48,603, forward strand.
TAAACACTTTAGTGTGAAATACAAAACAGTAGCTCAAGTTCACGTGTCACATTTTACCACGCAATGTAACATGAAACCAAGTTGATAGCAAGCTGCCTCCTGTCCCTCTCCTTCTACTCTTCCCCCGCCCACCTCCCTTAGTTTTCACAATGAGCGGACAAAGGCCGTGCTTATCTTTCTACTCCCGCCAGTCAGCACAAACCTTCACACTCGCCCACTTCCAGCGATTTGACCACAACAAACACGCTGCGTTACTACACGTATCACACTGCTATAAATCTATCGGCTTGTTGTCTATTTTTATGTGCCGATTTTGGTACTTCGCGATTTACCGGACATCTGATTTACTGGACCATACCTCCCCCCAAATAGTCCGGTAAAATGAGGGTTTACTGTATTTAAATAAATAAATAGGCTCTCTTGCCATGACAAACAATGTACACCAGAGGAAAATATGAAAATATATTAAATGAGAACTCTGAAATTTGTGGTTACTCAAAACGATTGTTTAATTGTTACTGTAATATTAAATATTTAGTTTTCATTTTCTTTTCTTTTAAAATAAAATTCACAACATTATTGACATCGATGAATAGTCCATTAGTACCATAATTGTACTGAAACTATAAAAAGCCCAAATCTTGCAGGCACAGTTAAATGAAAATAGTGAATTGATTATACAATTATTATTTTTCTTAAATTCACAATAAAATTATTGAAACAATAAATGCCCATTCTATAGGCTAAATAAATACTGTACGTCCAAATCAATTATGGAATAAATTAATAAAAAAATTACAAGCAAATTGGATGCATCCATTAGGCCTTAAAGAATTTAAAATATATTAAATTCAAATTAATTATTAAAAATGTACAAAATATTACATGAAAAAAAGTAAGTGTGACAGCTGTTAATTTATAGATTAAAATATAAAAATTTAGTTGCTGCTTATCTGATCAAAATCCCGCAGTAGAAGAGTACAGCACGCTGAGGTGACTTCATGTTTCCCAGTTACAGCGGCAAAACAAAGAAGACGAAAATGCAAAGAAAATGCCCCAAAATAGGCCAGAAAGACAGGACGCCTGTAGTAGAGACTACAGGTCAGCTCGTCAATAGTCCGGCATGTGAATAGGCCAAGACGCGAATACGCCGGATTGAGAATCGGCCTGGGCGCGAACCCTCACTACACAGAAATTATCAAAATATTATAGAAGACGAAAAATTTAAATAGAACACAAAACCTCTCATAGGAAAATTACTCACCAGACGAGGGCGAAGATGATCACTCGACGAAATAATAGATGAAACAACCACAATAAAATATTTTTAAAAATGTAGCACTACAGTTTTTCTACTATGTCAAAATATAAATTTTGCTACATTATGAAAAGTAAATTATAGCACCTCAAGTGCCAAGATCTGCCAGAAAGGCAGGAACATCAAACACACTCATCTTGACGATACGGTGGTTGACGGCAAAGTGTTAAGAAAATCAACGGAAGAAGCTGCAGAAACGTTGAACAAAGGAGCATCGAAAATAGTTAGCAACAGTACCAACATCGGCAAAGTGCGCATTGAAGCACAGTAGCATACGATAATCACGTGAAAAGAATCGCTAAACTGCATCGAAATCACGCGGTGAAACACAGAAATCACGCACTGCAATGGCAGCAGCACGTGGCATGAAGACCGAGGTACGACAGAACAACTGACAGAGGAATGTAAATCTCAGCAGCTACTGCCCTGCTAAAAAAAAAAAAAAACACTGTAGCGCGACTAGTGTCGGCTCGAATTAATGTAACAAGAAAGAATAGCTGTAATTGAAAGTGATCATCCTGAAATATCATTAATAAATTTAAATTATTCAATAACACTTATTAGTGTTAATATAATATTAAATAAGTTCATAACAGTGCAAAAAAATTAATTAGTCAGAATTTAAGAAATATAAATTTTAAAAAATTTCATATGTATATTATTTAAGTCGTGTCGTATTTGATACAGCACAGAAAATACAACTGAAACTGTGCACAAACAAACGCCTTGTGAAAATTAGTTCGCAATTGAATTCTTACTGTTATATTTAGCCAATTGAATTTTTCATACGAATCTGCTGCTGAATTGCCGTGTGCCATGTCTTGTCGCTCGAGGAAGCCAGTTTAATACTGGCGAAACGTCGCGACGCGTGTGTGTATCTATTTACAAGTATCAACTGTAAGTATTTGTACTTCTGTCTGTTACATTACTCTGTTAGCCAAGCAGCCTATTTCCCGCCATTCTTATATATAAATCAGTATATATATCTGTGTGTGTATGTGTGTGTATGTGTGTATGTGTGTGTGTGTGTGGTGTGTGTGGTGTGTGTGGTGTGTGTGTGGTGTGTGTGT
>PNEQ01003853.1:0-38571 GCA_003012365.1 Medauroidea extradentata
TTTTTTTTTTTTTTTTTTTTTTTTTTTTTTTTTTTTTTTTTTTTTTTTTTTTTTTTTTTTTTTTTTTTTTTTTTTTTTTTTTTTTTTTTTTTTTTTTTTTTTTTTTTTTTTTTTTTTTTTTTTTTTTTTTTTTTTTTTTTTTTTTTTTTTTTTTTTTTTTTTTTTTTTTTTTTTTTTTTTTTTTTTTAGAAGAAAATAGTAAATCTGCGACTATATTGCAAATTCTATTTGCTTTGCGCTATAATGTTAACGTTAACTCCACAGTCAATCTAGCAATTTTTATTAATAATTTGCTGGACTGATTTCGCATAATCGCGATACCTGTATTGTAGCGCAATGTAAATATAATTTGCTGTATAATCGTACACATAGATGTAAATATTGTTTTACCGTTAATTACTTAGTACGACAGAGGTAGTTTGTTAACGCCGCTATGTCCAAACTAAGTGTCTTTAACTCATCGGCACAGGTGTATGTTATGGGCACAAGCGGTTAAGCCAGTTAGGACGGCAGCCCTACTAGCGCGACAGTTGGGCGGGTTGCATGTACACGCAGGCGACGGGGTGATGTAGCTAGCCTTGCGTCCTTCCGCAGTCAACGTAACCTTTTCGCTTTGTTTAATGTAACGTGAGAAGAAATGTGTTTCTACCATTAGACAATGTCACCCGTTGACCAATTTCGTACACGCCAAATCAAACAAAAAAAGTGGACAAGGCAATTACGCTCGCCTTATACGAATTAACAATCTAATTTACTCAACTGGCTCGGGAATAAACAGCCAGGCGGCCAGAGTCGAACCTGTGACCTTGCAGTGTTGCCAGACGTAAGTTACAAATATTCTGCTCCCGCACGCGAGGACTTTTTTTCATCCCGGTACTTGATGCATTGTCCCCCGATACACAGTAGTAAATAATTGAATTATTTTTGTATTTTTTCTGTTCGCGGTAAATCGAGCACTTTTGAAGATGGCCGATGGAATGTCTCTGTCTGTAACGTAAGCATTCGTATACCATTAATACGATTGGGATGAAACTTTGTTGAGTTGTGCATGCACTCGCAAAGGTTTCTGACAAATGTGATCTACATATATGGGGGGAATGGCAAAACGAGGCAGGAGGATCGAACCAAATACCCAAAAAATCTAATGAAATTTTGTTTCTAAAATGGTCATTAATGATCTTTTAACACCATTTTGCACGACTTAGAATTTAATTTTTGTTTCATATTTTTCCCTAATTTGCCATTTTTACTATCATTATCAGTATTTATAATATTGATTTTACGGAATTTGAAGCGCGGAAAAGTTTTTATCAAAAACTTTTACTTAATTATTCCTAATTTTTTTAATTTTTGTTTTCGGTAAGATATTAGTAGTAGAAACGTACCTATATATTTACGAATTACTTTAAATAATTTGGAGTACTTATGTTGAACAGTCACAATACTCAAAGAGGCATTTAATTGAAAACCATGTGAACGAAGTCTTAAGAAATATCGTATCTAGAATTGTGTGTGTGTCTATATATATAGTGTTTTAAGACATTATCGTTTGAGGTCCAGTCTGTGAACTTCGACAATTTCTTATGATGCAATGTTTATATTATACTTAAAAGTGGCAGGGGGCCAATTTCAAAAATATGTTTTTAACATTCCGACACTCGGGGTCGAGTCGAACATAACTCTAGCGAAATCATTCCGATAATTACAAAAATTGGGCTCCGAAAAATAACAATTAGCTGAAAGTATGAAATTCACCGGGGCTTCAGAAATGTTCATGTTATAGTGCAGAATAAGCGGGATGGCGCTACAGCAACACTTTAGTCTCGCATTCACGAGGACCCGGGTTCAATCCGCTGCTCCGGACATCATGATTTCGGTCTTCCATTGTTTCCCCAAGTAACTCCTGACGAATGCTGGGACGGTACCTTAACTTAGGCAGGGGCCAATTTATTTTTCAGTTATTGCCCTTGTGCAAATTTGTGTGTGAATCCTCTCTAACGATTTTGCTTTCGACGGAAAAAAAATATGTATTCAGCAGAAAAATTTTTTAAAAGTTTTCTCACCTTAGTAGCCTCGAAAATACAATGTTGATGAAACCCCAATAGTACCAGCAGCTTTTCGTTTTTACGTATTATTTTAATTTTTGAACTAAAATCGCGAGTATGAAGACATAGAAGTAGTCTGCATCTAGGGGTGTTGTACTCTGTGTTAAGGTTAATTAAACTACAGGTTAGAACTGGTATCGGCAAGGAGTGAACACTGACCATCACACAGATTTTCTTGAATACACGAATTGATAAAATATTTTTGTGAATAAAATTTAAAAGTGTAACAATTTGTTTGCTTTCAGTTAAAATCTAAACTAAACGATTTCTCTCTTCCGCAAACTGGTTACATTTAATTTTACTACTTTCCCGCATTTTGTTAGACTTCTTGGCGATAGCAGAGCAACTGGTGGCATAAGAAATTCGTTTATCTTGCTGACCTGTAGTGTAATGAACCTTACCTGTGCTAAGGTTCACTCCCTGCCCGATGACGTTAGTAGTAGCAGTGAGAGCCTACCCTGAGTATCATCCTGATCCTCATGGCGACGCGGCGGGATGCTGTGTTGCGGTCGGCGGGCGGTGGACAACTGGCGAGGTGCGTCGTGGGTACGTGGGCGCGACTTATCATCTGCGAGCAAAGTAAGGGGAAGGATGGCCGCCTCCACTCTGCTTTTTCACACTCGACTGGAGACGCTGCTCGTTAGCATGCAAATCAGACGCCTCAGCGAATCACATCCCTCCACCTCGCCTCTCGTACGCAGGGCCGGGGATAATCTCCAAGAAGTGGGTAACAGTAAACAGTAAACAGGAAACTGATAGAAAAGTTAACGTCGGTGATTCCTGACCTTTGTGAGTTCTCAGACTTCTCAGAACAAGGATCCCCCCTCCACGTTACTTCTGTCAACCGTCTAGATACTAGGGCGGCGGGGTCGCCCGGGTCCTCTTACGTGGAAATCGCGCCGGACGATGCCATTGATCACCAGTTTTCTCGGGGGTCTCCGGTTTTCCTCGCCCGTTCATTCCGACATGCTCCATATTCATCTCACACCAGCTCTGGAAACCTCGCTGTAAGTACTGACCAAAATAGCTTTCCTCCCTTCCAGGTACGCTTAAGACATTGTCAACTTTAACACAGTTAAAATACATTTGTTGTTGTTGTTGTCTTACTCAATGTCTCACATGTTTTAAATATGTACCGCCATCTGGCGTCGCACGAGACACGTAAGGTAATGACTGTTTTTCGTAGGAATTTTTATTTTACGTGTACCAACCGTGAGAGGAAAAAAACTAATGATAACCTAAAAACAGCTGACTTAAATGGTTGGTTGAGTTTTTCAGTCGAGGTTGCCAAACATAAATTTAAATTAACTAATAAGAAAAGTATTTAGTTACACCGGATGTCCCGAGTAGCCTTGAATATAACTATTTAGCACTTTGATTCTTTATAAAAAAAAAAACGTAAAATGTACGAAAAATGTCATAATAAATATACAAGTTAGTGAATGTGCTGTATCTCACTTAAGGGTGTTCAAGTGATACAGTCATAATTGTATTATTTATGTGAAATGGTATTAGTTTTGTAGACGATACTTGTGAGTGCAGTTTACTCTTACGAAACATATTTAGCTTGCGTAGTTTTCTCATAACGTTGCGTCAAAGTCAAAATGTGCATGTTCTGCTGCCATGCAACCAGTGAAAACCAATTGTCTTAAGCTCCTGCCACAATGAAAATTTTCATCTGCTGGTGTCTTGCTGCTCGCTTTGCTGTTATGGTGACTTGCTGGTTTTCTATTCTTTGTATGCGACAATGAATGCCGGTGCCTGCCGCTGGGGTACAGTTCATTCTGTGTACAATAGGTGGCAGAACAGTCACTTATTTTTGTTTGTTTACATTTTTTCCACCGCGCGCTGACTCGGCATTGGCTCACGTTTTGTGACGTACATTCGTCAACCAATAGCAATCGCCTTGCTGCTCCCTGCCGGTGTTGGCAGGTGAGTGCCGCCCCTGCCGTTGCCAAAAAAGTTAAAAGTTCGTCTGGATTCGGCGGCACTGCACGGCACGGTACAGCACTGCCCGGCAAGCAGAACGGCAGTGACGTCATGGTCACGCGGGCCAATCAGATAGATCACACCTGCACGGCACGGCACTGCACTGCACTGCAGTTAAAAAGTTCATTGTGTCAGGGCCTTTACGCAACGTGAAATAATTCACAGTGAAATAACATACTATGAGCTACGTAATAAAACATCTAAAAAAATCCCACGAACGGTTTTGTATTTAAAAAAAAATCTGAATTTGCAACTTTTTTTCTGTATTTTTGCGATTTTTTTTATTCTAAATATTACGTTATATGGATTGTTTTATTGCATAGCTCATGGGGTGTAAGTTCACAGTGAATTATTTTGTGTAAGTATGTTAGTGCAAGCAAGTTTTGACTTTGACACTTCGTTATAAAAAACTATGAGAGTTAAAATTGTTTCGTAAGAGTAAAATGTACTCACAAGTATCGTCCACAAAACTAACAATATTTCTTAAAAAATATAAAATCATGATTTTATCGCACTTGAAAATCCTTAACCTTTCGTGACTCTTATCCGTCGCATCAGTCGTCCGCTTGTCCGCACCCCGTCCGTCTGTAAATCTATTCACAACAATCCGTCATACGTTTGTCGTTATTTCTTAAATTTGTAATGCTGCCAATGTAGAAACAAAAAACTTTATGGAATTAAAGAATATTCCCTTAAACAGTTTATTATTTTTAACAGATTTTTAATTAATTTGTTTGCTGCTAATAATTGCTACTGTTGTTTGACCACAGAGAAATTTTGCGAACTATATTGTTTGCTAATAAAGTTGTCTTAAGTTTTTATTTGAGTAAACATTATGTAAAAAAATAATTTCTAATAGTATTTTAATTTTTGCCGAACACCAAGATTATCTGTGTCGTACTTGAAAGACGAATTTGCACAACAAAAATAATTGAACGAAACAAACATGGCAGCCCTTTTATTAAAATAAAACCGTTAAAACAATCGTCGCCATATTTAGATGGTTGCGCATTCATCCATCACACATCAAAAGTTGGGGTTTTCCAAGCTTTCGACGAACGGTCGGATGGACAAATTTGAGACTTCAGATTGGCTGAAGGTCACGTGACTGACGGATTGATGAGACAGGTAGTTGTGGCTCCAACTTTAACTAGCGTATCACTGCCATGGTTTTCGCTAACCACCTGTTGGCAACCACACGCCTACATCAACGTAAATATAAAGAAGACACAGTTAGATGTTCATAAACGATATATTAAAGAAGTAGTACAATACAGAACGATACAAGACATCAAAATGCCGGCCTGTTGTCGGAGCCAGTATGCTTACGTTAGCGAAAATGTTCGAAGTATCTGCATGAACCTGTGTATGCGTCAACTACTATAATTACGCAGTTTTTGCGTATATTTACCGATACATGTTAATGAGAACATTTGATAGTTTTTTTTTTTTTTTTTTTTTTTTTTTTTTTTTTTTTTTTTTTTTTTTTTTTTTTTTTTTTTTTTTTTTTTTTTTTTTTAACTTACCGCATTGCGAGTGAATGCTGCCGTGTTGTAGAAAAATCCCAGAATAAAAATTAAACCACAAAACTGTTTTTTTTTTTTTAGTATGGTGTTTTACTGCAACAAAGGAGCGTTCGTCCGCAGTGGCGTATATAAAAAACTGTTTAGTATGTAGGACTTTTTCTATTCGTTCAGTCCCTATCAGGAATCACTCCGTGAAGTTAATCTAGATTGCTTGACCTTCTCTCGCCTATTTGCAGTTTAGGCAAGGTTACCTTGGGTGGCTGCCACTTAATATCGTTTTGGTTGCTCGCCTCATTCTAGGGAACTCAGAGACGGGTAAACATGAGATAGGATAGTTAGGTTGCAGCGGCTGGGAAAAATAGCTCAAATTCGACACAAGTCACGGCCTGTGAAGTTGGCAACCCTTGCTAGGCTCGGTTTTAGTCACCATATTAAAATGTATTATTGTTCACTTTTTTGAAATTCTAGTAAGAAAAATTTTAAATATGCGATTGTACCGCAAATTCTGTTTACTTTGTACTACAGTTAACTTATAATTACTCCGCAATCTGTTTGGCAAATTTTTTTATATTCAAAATTTGCCCGACTGATTGCAACCTAACTATACATTACTAGCTCAATCGCCATGTTTGTACTATAGTACAAAGTAAACAGGATTTGCGGTATAATCGCATATTTAATATTTTTCTTACTAGAATTTCAAAAAAATGAACAATAATACATTTTAATATGGTGACTAAAACCGAGTGTTAAAGTAGCGATAACTTGCGTAGTTTGTAGAACCTGCTCCTCCGTATTCTGCACTGTTGCCTACCTCGTCGACCCAGGCCGTACTTCTATCTCTATGTCTACTTCAGACTGGCCTGAACGTGTCATGTTTCTTCTGTCCACGTCAAGGTCAATTAGGATTGTAAATTTTCCACATGTGCGTATAGGCGCGTTAAGAAAGTAGATATGGTAGAATTGTCTCCCAGACATGGTAGCACTCCTATTTAAAAAAAAAAAACATTTATTCTTTAATTTTAAGAGCATGTCGTTGTAGCTTGTGGTGTCTTTATCCACTGTGAATTTTTTTTAGTTTGGTATATAAGTTGGTTTTAGTGTAGTCGTTAAAACGGAAACATGCAAAATATGACTTTAACAAGCCATTACGCGAAAACTATGGGAGATAAAAAATTTTCATAAGAGCCAAATTTAGTCACATTTTGTGTCTGAAATAAGAAAAAAAATATCTGGTACAAATAAAAAATAAAAAAAATGGTGATGAAAATTGCGGTACCGCGCCCTTAAGGAAGGAGTTTCCAACGTGGAAATTTCGCAAACGAACGTCAACCGCCCCTTACAGCGGGACGTCTGTTTGTCCCCTCCTCCAGGAAAAACCCCTGACTAAGCCCCTTCCCCCCTCGGCTTCGACTCTGTTTAAGTGCACTCCTCCACGTTTTGTATGATTAAACACACCTCGGTTTGCGAATTTGAAACAATTTTATTTAAGAATTTCTCTCAGCAGGGAATATGTAGTGACTCCTTGTTTGGCCGACACGGTAACCAGATTTAAATATGGTAGACTTTTTCTTTCGGAGTTGCAAGAAAGACCACAATTACGGTACACCCGGGGGGATCCGGAAGGGTCTGCTCATGAAATTGAAACCAATAAAAACGTTTTATTAAGTTTTCATGATTTAGTAACAAGCAGTGTAATGTGTGCGTTCCAACTAATTCTGAAAACCTTGAACAATGTTATTATATTACATCCATTAGTGCGTTGTTTTCATGTATCTATGTTACCCACATTTAACTGTCCTAATGTTTTTAACGTTTTAATTAAATATTTCCACTGAGAAACTGAAAACTTCTACAGTTATATGTGTATGTGTGTCTGTTGTCGTAGAAATGTTTTTTTTTTTTTTGTAAAATGTAATTTTTAAAATTGCATTTTTATATAGTAGCCTAAGTATTAAACGCAAAGCTTCTAATATGGCAGTAGACTATTCTTATAGCCACTGATTTTTGGTAAAAAATATTTTTGCAGCAACTTACAATCTACATCTCTGCCGCACGGTTATTGGCAGCGTGTATTCATGGCATGTCGTCAATGAGAACAAGGTTACTGAGACACCACACGTTATGTGATGTTCCTGTACGGCCGCAGAACGCTGAGAGTTATAAACCTCCAATCTCTCGCCACGCAGCAGAGCTGGAGATGTGCACCACGTAAAGCACTGAAACAAGTTGGTGCACTTTTTTTTATCTTAAACCAACGGCTCTAACTATTCTTTCAAATAATTTCACGCGGAATAATTTTTGTTTGTAGGTGTTACCTTTTGAACTGATTCATTGATCAGTAAGTAATTGTATTCCACAGCTAAACTCCTTGGCTACAAGCTTAGTTGGGCAGAGATTAGCGTACACTTTCGGAATTGCATTCTTCTAACCGTATTAAATAATTAAAACGCATCATCTTAGACGTCATAATGTAATCACTACGTATTGCATTATAAACAGTAATTATTATTTTAAGTATTTACGTACAACTAAAATCATACAGGCCCTCTCTTATTTGACAAATTATTGCACACACAGTGTAATAATTTACATTGAATGCACAGTTTGTGTATTGCGTGCTTCTTAAACTAACATAAGGCAGTATTTTCGGCCTGTAATAATGTAAGCTTACTGAAGCACTACATGTTGCAAGGACTTTCTAGACCGTTGCTGGCTTATTTAGGCTTATTGAAAGGCACGATGTCCAGCGGACGACTGGAATACTCAATTGCCAATAAAATCTTAACTACTCATAAAAATTCGATGAGATTTTTTGCCGAGTAGATATTTTATCAGCGGGCGTATACTAATATAGCACTATGCGGTAGTACGCTTTACTTTCAAGTAAAATATTAAAAACGGGGTTTTTTAAATAAGGGCCTGAAACCACAAAATCTAGAAAAATGGAAAATTGTCATTTTTATCATTTTTAATATGACAATATATATGCCTTTATAATTACCGGATTTCAAAAATACGCGCGTTTTAATTTTAAAATAATTGTACTATCCGAAAATCTCTGTGCGAGAGGTCACCACAGGTTTGCCACGTTGTGATCGAACCCGAACCATTTTATAAACGCTCTGAGTTGACATTTTACTTTAACTAGGCTACTTTTCGTACACGTCTATTAGAGTTATCCTGCTTTCAGGTAGGTTACCCAAACACAACGGAGCAGAATAGGAAACCTGGATGGCCGGTAAAAGAAAGCAAGCATATGTGGTTCGAAATAAAGTGGGCACTTTTGAAACTCGTATTACATTTTTACTTTCAAATAATTTGTATTTCCATGCTACTTTTTTAACATAACAAAGCAACGTATGTAACAATCAAAGTGTGTAGATTGTACCGTGATGAAAAGTTGAACGCTCGAAGTCACAGTAAAAATGATGTCTTAATTATTATTCTAGACAAGGTGATGTTCAAAAGTGCTGACTTGACCGCGAACATTTGCAATGCTCGAGTATGGTGCGACGCAGGCACGCTAGAGAACAGTCGCGCCCTGCGTCCTTCAGTCGACCCCCGCACAGCACGCACTCACGCACACAGACGCTGGTGGTTGCTTACCGACCTGTGGCGTCCAGCCGCTCGGCGTCGCCTCGGCGTAATGCGAAGGGGCGTAGCCTCGCCCAACCCTCCCCGGGCCGCACCTACCCCACCTCGCGTCGAGACAGACGCCCGCTGGCGGCGCAAGCCCCAACTTGCCAGGCGCGCCGGCCAGTGACGTCAGCTATCCTAGTACTACGAGGTACGGCCGCCACCCCCTCCACCTGCTCTTGTACACGCGGGGTTCACTCTGACGTAGAATGAGAGAGCTCGTCAAGCCTTGGTGGAATTAAATGAGCCGAATACAAGAATAAAGTTCCTACATATTGTAAATTGTGAAGGCAATAGGACGGGAGGAGGGCGGAAGTACCCGGGGAAAACCTACCAGACACCAGTCACGTCCGACACATTCCTATACACGATAGATCTGGACTCGAACTTGGGTCGTAACTTCTGAGAGAAGTAGAGGCACTAACTGCCAAACCCATCGAGACCACTTGTTCGCGCGCTGTCGTCATACCATTGCAAAACAGGCCGGTTATATGACCAGCACTTCATATCTCCGCCCACATCGCACCCAGGGGCGGATCTAGAGGGGGGTGGGGAGCAGACTGCCTCGGGCAACGGGTTAGAAGGGGCGCTGGTGGTGCCGAAAATTTTTACTTGGGAATGAAATGTAAATGAGTGTAAAAAAGATACAATATCTACCAATATTTCAGATTTTTACTAGTTTTGTGTTTCATTTACCTTGAAAACCATATAATCTTATCAATATATAGATTGCACACTTAAAACACTACTAATGGTAGCTAGTAAGTACTGGTTTTATGTATTTATACTAACATTTCATACTGATATTCACGCGGGCGCAAAACAATGTATGCAAGATACGTTTATTACTGTTGGGTTGACTGGACTGATGGAAAAAGGTTGGAGGGGGGGGGGAGTGGAAAGGAGAGGGGTGAGCAAATCACAATTCGTGGCCATGTCTTACAACGAGAGTTTTTTTTCTTGAACATAACGATAAATGGATTCATCCCTCTTACCGTTTCCAGCTTTAGGAAATGAACACCCTACCAGTCTGACAAAAAATTCTCAAATGCTGTTCGTATGCAGGCAATATTCAATAATGTTACACAGTTGTTAAATTACATACATACGACTTTTAACTGTTTGCGCCGGTTGGCGGCCAAGGCAGACGGTGATGTCACGTTCGTAGTAATAATATAGGAGCATGTTTCGAGCGTTTACCATCGTTATCGTCTGCAGCGGTACACGTCAAGCATCACAAAGTCTCCTCGGTGTTTTCCTGATTAACTGCCTGCTATTTGCACCGACGCAGTGCAGCGCAGATTAAGAGCAAGTAAAACGGGTCTTCCACTTGATCTTCGAGTCACTTTTGAATCTGAACAGACCCCCACGTTTTTCAGCTGCGCAAGCGTGAACAGAGCAAATGTACTTATGCTGAAGTATACTTATTTTCAACCATTTGTAGCCATCACAAAGCGATCTAATGCACTTCTATGTGTGTATTTGATTCCATTACAGCGTAACCAGACACAACGCAGATGCAAATTTAGCGGTGCAGCCATAAAAAAGCGGTATTTAATCGACCATAGGTCATCATTTCTTCAGGCACTGGTTGATGCTAGAGCACTTGCCTTCCACATAGGCGATCCGGGTTCTATTGCCTGATTTTCTCCAGTACTTACTTTCATTGCATAGCTCCTTTTCATGTCATCTAATCAGGCAGGCAGATATCTACGGATGCCTAGTCAGAAGTATGCATTGGGGTGTGATTAACTGCCCTCAGGCACACTTCTCGAACGATAGACTATTCTGATCTCGTATTGGTAAATATAGTTCCTCAGGTTGTCAATTGTCATGGCGCAAATAAGAAAACATAGAATAAGAAAGTGAATGCATGTGATACGAATGTTGGCGTTCACAACTAATACCCGGCATGACTTATGTGGCGTCGCTTGCTTGACATGGCGTTAAAAGTTTTTCATGCCGGCCAATATCAGCGTGAAACGTCATACGTGCTGTTGGCGCAAAATTTTTCGTCTAATAACCAATTAGTTCACCTAACAGCACGGCAACGTTGCCTGCACGTTACACTGTAACATTGTGACGTTACAACGTGCTGTGATGTGCCTAAAATGTGCAGAATAGGTGCAGGCAACTTCACATTGCAACGTTGCCCACACTTTGCCAGCGTGCTGCCAGCGCTTCGAAAACATATTTCAAAACTTCTAAATTCATTTTTTATCTTCCATACACCTTTACGCAAAGTGCAAATATTTACATCATCACCTAATGACAGAATGATGACGAAATGTAAATACGAAAAATTACCATTGTTTACATTTATATTGATTATTTGGATGCACAATCACTGATAATAAAATAAAATGCTTACCATCCCTGTCATAATTAAATGAATACTAAATAGTTTTACAATATTAAATGTTGTTTCCCAATTTTTAAGATTTTTGAAATACAGCAAATGGGATACCACAATAGCTCATATAAAGCACAGAATTTTTGGATTATTTGTACATGTGAATATAAAACAATAGCCATCATTCATGTATGGCATCTGTTGGTCAGAAATGAAACTAACTGGTATGGTGGGGAAAGTCACTGCAGGCAACGTGCTGCTAGGTTGCCTCGGCAACGTTGCTACTGAAACATTTCTGGCACGTGCTGTTAGGTTACCTCGGCAACGTTGCTATTGTAACACTTATGGCTTATGCAGGCAACGTGCTGCTAGGTTGCCTCGGCAACGTTGCTACTGAAAGATTTCTGGCACGTGCTGCTAGGTCGCCTCGGCAAGGTTGTCATTGTGACATTTCTGGTACGTGCTGATAGGCTGCCTCGACAACGTTGCGATTGTAACATTTCTGGCACATATAGGCAACATGTTATATAGTCTGTGACGAACTTAGTACATTGTAGCAACAATTCCAGCACCATCTGTGCTGTTAGGGTCTTTCTCGTTGATTATTTTCTGATTCGTCATGAAACAATTTATTTTGTGCCGATTGTGTACGTACAATTTCGCATATTATGCTGTATGAGTTATGTTATTTTTTTCCATGCCGATTGTGAACGAGCCTTTAAAGCCGCTTACCCTGCTCGAGAGCAAGTTAAGTGAGGAGTTGATCGAGAAGCTGCGAGGCGAACATTAGGTCACGTGTAAACTTCACGGGTTACATTTTGAACACATTAGGCTAAATGTGTGTGTAAGTACCGTAGCATCGTGACTGTGCGACAGGACTGGCGAGGACCTGCGACTGTCGATATCCGGCCGGTCGCAGTGGTGATTGCATCTGCTCCCTTGCGACCAGGCGGCGCGGTCCGCAGTGCACCGGTCCCTGATGGCACCGTGATACCACCCGGCAACACAGGCGTCATGCGGGCTGCATTTACCCCCCCCCCCCCCCCCCTGTATTATAAACTGGGCCTGTAAACTGACTGGCTATGCATTCATTCCTACCGAGACTTATGTGACTGGCTGTCTTGCAGTAGGCGTTTTTGACATCTCCCACGTTCCTGGGAGAGGGGGTAAAGGCAGCGAATCAGGATTCATGTTTCCCTCCAGCAACCAATAATTTAGGAAGTTTTTCAAGTTTACAAAAATGACATGTTGAATAATAATGTTAACAGGTTTTTGTTGGTTTGTGCACTCTTAATTTTCCAACAGCACAGTGAATTTACTTAGCCACAGACCACCAAAACCCAATTTTTTAGTTAAGGGGCCTCCCTAGATAGGTTGTGTTTGTGTGTGAGAGGCAGGAGCCGTAAGGCTGCCGCTAGCCCATGCATGGAATGCATTATCGCCTCTCAGCACAAGCCCCTCAGATAGCGTGCAGTGCTTTACTATTATCCTTCTTGCTATGGGACTTTTAAATGGTAACCACATTATTTTATTTATGGACAGCATAGTTCAAAGTCTAACGCTTGTTTTTGTAGTTGTGTTTTTCTAATCCAAGTGTTAATTTTTCAGGTGCCTTGAAAATATTGTTTCTAATAAACGTGCCGAATTTTTTTTAACTATAGCGACATAGTTTGAAGTGTGTGTTCTTTGTGTAGATATACAGATATAATGTGCGTTAAATAGTTTCATCAAAAAGAGAATAGCTGTAACTTGCTGCACGCATTTGAAGGGCAGTAAGGGAGGCCCCTTAATGTGCCTATCTATGCAGGCTGACAAGCAGTGTTACCCTGTAATTTAAGGGGAGGAGGGGCGGTCCATTGTAAAATTTTAATATTTGTACGAGATGTGGTTTGTTTTATAGGCGTATATTGACTATTATTTACAGTAATTTAAAATTTTCTAGCTTTCATAGTTTTTGTATAATGGCAGGTCAAAGCTTGGATTTGCATTAAACGGTATTATGCAAGAAATGAAAACCGACTGACTTACTGGGTGAGGTAACACAACAGTAACCGTTTGAACTTAAAACCGGGAGGACCCGGGTTTGATCCCCAGTACTCGGTTTTCCGTTTTTTCCCGAGATTGTTCTAGGCAAATGCTGGGATGGTTTCTTAATAAAGGCCATGGTCGACTTCTTTCCTAGTTTCTGCCAATGTGTCAAGTTGTGTGCCAGCGTCTCTATTGGCCTCACTGTCAACGAGATGTCAAGCCCACTTACCTTATCAGCTGATTAATATAAAATAAATAATTCACACTGAATAACAGCGTCACCATCAATATATGTTTAAAACACCACACTAACAGTTTTTGTATTTACATTTTTTTTTTAATTTGAAATAAAAATTTGCCAATAAAATTTCAATGCATGTTTTTTTACAGCTTATAACATTGTTCTTTGGTGTAATTTATTTATTTCTGTAAGTCAGTTGGTTTTCATTTCTCGTATAAACAGTTAAATGCAAATTTGGACTTTGACATGCCATTACACAAAAACTATGAAAGCTAGAAAATTTGCATTACTATAATAATAGTGTATGTCTGTACAAAGCAAACCATATCTCGTACAAATACATAAATTATCTAAATAATTACAATTTTGCATATCTCCTCCTTTAACAACTGCCCAACATTTTTGAGTTTTGTCTGCATTTATTTATTTATTTAAATAATTATTTTTGACCCCCATTCACAACATAGTCATGGGACATAGAACTTGTCAACTTATGGATACATACACACAAAATATACAAACACATTTGTCACATATACAGCACACTACATTATAATTGATACATGTAACTTACATTAAATGATTTGTAAAGAACATTTAACACATACAATAGATCTACAGTACAGTATATTAAACAATACACAGAGTGTAGTACAAAACAGTTCCATATCATAAACTGCACTAGATCATAATTTTCTTTGGATGTTCTTTGAGCAAATTTTTTGTATCTCTTTAAAGTATTCACTATTTTTTTTTAACAAAGTAATTTATAACCTCTGGTAATTTATCAAATAATTTAATGCAAGTATAAGAGCAACCTTTCTGAAATAATTTTGGATTATTCATAGAAACATGATGATGTAGGGGACCTTTTTATGTTATAAGGATGTATCCAAATAGCATTTACAAATGTTTTTTTGTGTCTGACTGGTAGGATGTATGTACCTATAATTGTTTATGTTGCTTTTGTAATGGTGGAAACAACCAAAAACATGTATTTTCATGATCACTTCTAAGTGGGAAAGTTCCATTGCAGGACACTTTAGAGGCACCAGATAGACACACAGCATGCCTTTATATGCATAATTAAGTCATTACATGACAAGCATGCCATTGAGGGTAGCAGGGTCAGTAGTTACTGGGTTTCCTGGTTTTGCCCTTCCGTTAGGGAAGTTCTGAGTTGAGTAGAATAGGGAGGTCTAGTCAGAAATACACCTCAGATTGAAGCCAACACAGGTGGAGAGTTACTCTAAGAGCCATACGTCAGTGATCTACATACTTAGTTTCCCAATGCACGTAATCCACTGTGGCGAGGCGTGTTAAAAATATTTAGTTCATTGATAAATGTGAAAAGAAATTTCATAAAGTGATGTCAAGTATTTCCATAAAATCACAAGCATTAGCAACATTGTTTATTGAGCTCTCTAACATAGTTGAAAAAAGAAACAGTATTTTCACACTGCGTTATTTTAAAATCTATTAATCAGACTATTACTGAACTAAATAAGAGTCTTACAATAAAATTTCCTGGAGATTTTCCACAAATAAAATTGTGCAATCACTGCTTTTATTCCTTATAGTCTCAGCAGGACACTGTGAACCAGTTAAACATATGTGTAGAAGTGATCTGTGTGCATGCATAAAATGGCTTACTCGTTCATCCATCTGCCTCAAACATGCAAAATAGTCGTATACTGTATATGCATTTTTTAGAATTAAGGGTACTGGGCAGAAGAAGTGAAGAAAGATGCATAGAGTAAGGCTCCGTACAAAGCTGCATTTGGAACAAAAGTATAATCCACTTTATAAAAATTACCTCTATAGGAAAGTCATTCAAACTTGCAGGCTGAAACTGGAGTCAAGGATACTGTGTGACTAAACACAGGTCCTACTATCAGATTGACAAGCAAGATGAAACGTCTGTAACTGGTGTTGTGGTGTCTGTACTGTTGCAGAAATTGGAAAAAGATGACGACGATAACTATCTCGACAGCTCCTGGGCAGACAGTAGTAGTCTCAAGAAGTCGTTCCAGGGACTTAACAACATCTCCTGGAGGCCCAAATAAGCACACCTGCACTGCCACTTGGATTCTGCATGAAAGACAGCTCTTCAACACTTAGCTGATTATTTTTTACATTCATAAAGTATTGTTTTTGCAGAACAATTATTTTTACAGCAATTGTGCTTCAAAATTCTGATAGTAGTGTTAAATTGAAGCAAAAATCATGAGAAATTAAAAATATGTAGCAAATTATTAACAGAAAAAAACTACTTTTTGTTATATTATTGGCTGCACTTTTCGTTTACAGCACAAATACACGTGTTAATTTGTTTGAAAGTGGATACTATGTTGTTATGAACTATGTGCTTACTGTATGCATTACACAGCTTCACAATCATGTTGTGCTTACATGTGCAATATAAGTATTGTTAGCGTGAGACGTAAGTGTACTTTCAGATTGTACCAGTGTATGTAGATAATTAATGTTGTACAGTGAATAAAATTAATAATGCTTTTACTTTGAGTACAGTTTTTACCAATTGTTAATATATTTATCACACTGTTGGTAATGTACTAGTACTAATCCTGTGAAGGATTTGTCATACAAACTTAATTTTTCAAAGTCTCCAAATAATAAACTTTCAAATAGTTTTTAAACCATTCTCTTTCAACATAAGTAGAAGGAAATGTGACAGTATGGTGTAGTTTCTAATAATATACTATTATTAATTTTTCCTCTTAACATTATTTGCACCAATGTATGTTGTAGTGATGCCTTAGATGAAGTTCAAATAATATTCTGTTTAGAACTAAAAGCTTTCAGTATAATGTATACAATATACCCAGTCACTTACATGACCATAATAATTAAAATATTACTCTAAACAAACATTAGAAAATGTGTATCACCACCAAGCGGCAGCAAGGGCTGTTAGCCAAATGAATGTAGCTGTCAAGTATATTAGGCTGTCATGTTTAACTGCACTTGTATCATATCAAAAAATGCACGTAGGACACTAATGCATTCAGTGACCTCATCTCCGTAAGGGGTCTTGGTGCATAAGTTAAAAATATTAATTGAGATCTTCAAGGTCTTAGAAGCAGGTGTGTAAAAATCAAATGAGGGCCAGCCTAGAAAACAGTGTCTGCTGTGTTTGTAGAGAAATATTTTGCCCAAGCGATATATTTCTAATGAACTCTTAATTACGCCAAAATGTTATACGTCTGATTATAATGTAAGAGAGAACATATGCAAAATTTGTCGCTACATGGCAAAATTTTGCTCACAAAGCCAGCAGTAAGTGTTGTCTATAACATCCATTTTAAATTTTTGTACTAATTACTGTAGTAAGTCTCAACATAATAAATAAGCAAATAAAATAATATTACTCCTCAGTACCACTAAAATTGCAAGCTAAAAAGGCATTCCTTTCTTACCAATAACTTACTGATTTCATTCAATTTACTTGTTGTACCTAACTATGCTTTTTTTTATCAGGGAAAGTACAATTATTTATGTTGGCTGCATGAATAAACATGCTGGCAAGTTACATCAAACAACATAATGGAGTTGCCAGGCAATATTCTCAGAAGAGAATTGTCAAATTCAGGCAAACTTGTACTGTCCAGACCATATGCACTTATTTCTTTTAGCACAGCTGTTAACACTAAAGTCATCATCATTGCAACCCACACTTCTCAATAAAATCTCTGGCTCTTCATTTGTAATAACAGGTTGCTAGGATGCCTAATGTGATCTTGGTCCTTATTCTCTAAATTTTTCACTCTCGTAGCGTAATCATCTTTACGACAAGAATTAATATTCCGTAATTAAAAATTGTTCAGTGACTATCTTTCAAAAATCTCCTGATTCTGTATATAAAGACTGGGGTTCTAGGTGTACTTACAAGTGAAAGTGCATGAAAATGGCTGACATTTTTAAGTTACGTTCTACAACCATCCTCATAGGTGAACAAATTGATTAAATGTGGTTGAGAAGAAGACAGAATTACATTATTTTACATTCCGTTAAATATATAATACGTTTTTTACATTATATGTACCTCTTTTACTGCTGCCATAAACGATAAGTTTAATGCAGTTTGTGTGCTGCTACCTCTTGGCGGAGATGTACATTAATAAAATATATTGGGATTCTGGTAAATACAGGTTGTTAGAGAATACGATATACAGAAAGTCACGAGAGACTATCTTAATCACTGTTACTCTCAAAATACAGTCACAGGTGATGATCACTACCAGATGTTAAGTTACAGAATAGACCTCACTGAGATAATGCCACTCAATTTCATAAACTTAGTATTAATGTATATGCATTTGAATTTGTCCTTTATTCTTCTTAACTTTGAGGTCTTTAAAACAATTGTTGCAATGGGAATTTATAAGAATGCATGAGTTCGTGGACACATTTACTTATTTTTTTATTTATTTATTAAGCCACCCTTAGATTCCATTTTCTGAGCAAAGATGATCAGGAATGTTGGTGTTGTCAATGATTGATTACGCTATTGAACATGAAGAATAAAGAAAAGAAACACATAATAAAAACAAGAAAAACATACACAATTTGAATAAATAAATTAAGTGCTTATCAGCAATACATAGTATGGTTAAAAATATTTGAGAAGTCACATGTACATAATATAATTTAAATACAATAACGAGGAGAAATCAGTCATTTAAATATTCATCTATCGAAATAGGCTTTTTGTACCAAGTAGTTTTTTAGTTTTATTGTTACATTTTCTAAACTAGTATTAAAATTTTGTTTAATCTATGCAGGTAACTTATTGAAAATCTTAAGTGCCATGTAATTAATATTTTTTTGAAATAACGTGAGGAAATAGGCAAATGAAGATTATTTTTGTTTCTTGTATTATAGTGGTATAAAGTGTGCAATTGCTTATGATTTGTTGGCAATAAAAACCCATGGGGTGTGGTGAACGCACAAAAAATATATTGAAATAGGCCAGCTAAACCTATATTTGTTTGTTTTTTGTTATTTTTATTTATTTATACACTACAAGATTCAGCTCTAGGCCGGTTTACAACTTGAAGTGTTTAACCTTATACATAAATACACATTAATACATAAAGAAGTACATTAAAAAATAATTAGTAAAAAAATTGAAGAATTGTGCAAAAAAAATTTTTTTTGGCAGTTACATAAGAATTTAGAGAAAAAGTGCCAATACTATCAGTTGCATTATAATAATTCTAATTTCAACATAACAAATTTGTGTACTATAATCTAACGTAAAGTTCATTTAACAACCAATTTATCTTTGTTCTAATTATTTCTATAATGAAAATATTTGCTGTTTTGTTCCACCAACAACTTTGCATAGCAATTTTTCTTAAAAAAATTTACAGATTTCGTCTTCTTAAGAGACTCTGGCAGCTCGCTCCAGTAGTGACTCGCGAGATAGTCGAAGGAGTGAATGCCTCTGGGATTTTCTCTTTGTGGTTTGTTTTGAATCAGTACTTTATGTCATAAGTTGTTGTTGAGCATAAGCAGTGGCATGTTATGTCCACAAACACACACATTCTTCATCTTAACATTTTATGGAAAGAAGAAGAAGAAGAAGAAGAAGAAGAAGAAGAAAAAACCTTGTTTGGGTTTTTTCTTATCATCAACTTGGTTTATCATACCATCTGCTATTCATGTCTGAGATTTCACTTTTAGAGACTTTGCTAATTCGTATACTACAACCCACCACACTGCTGTGACCCACAAGGAGCAGAGTTGAATAGGTGCAGAAACAGATATAGGCGCTAGAAGTTCAAGTGTATCCTCGATATGCTTATTTTAAATGTTGCACCGGTATTACCTTTGCTAAATCAGTGTGCCAAATATATTTTGAAGTTAAGTCCTAAAAAGCTGCAACAAGGAAGGTATAAAGTTGTACTTAACTCTGAGTATTCAAGGCATTCTTGTTCTTGAACAGAAACAAATACTGTAAATAAATTTGACATAGCAAAATCTTCATCATTTCTATTTTTATTGCTATGGTTGATGGCTTTTACTCTACAAATATTCAGTAAATGTTAAAATTTTCCAAATTAATCAGACCACATTCCAATTGTTTCAAACTTGCCACCATTATTCTCTTTTCATAGAGTACTATCCTGGACATAGAGTAACCATCTAAACAATTACTGCTATACAACATAAGATCAGTTACCTGATCATAATCACCTTAAATATAAAATATACAGATCTTTAAAATTTACAAACAATTTTACGTCCAGTAGTGACTCGCGAGATAGTCGAAGGAGTGAATGCCTCTGGGATTTTCTCTTTGTGGTTTGTTTTGAATCACTACTTTATGTCATAAGTTGTTGTTGAGCATAAGCCGTGGCATGTTATGTCCACAAACACACACATTCTTCATCTTAACATTTTATGAAAAGTAAAAAAAAAAAACTTGTTTGGGTTTTTTCTTATCATCAACTTGGTTTATCATACCATCTGCTAATCATGTCTGAGATTTCACTTTTAGAGACTTTGTTAATTCATATACACTCTCTTGAAAGATGCCTTGACTTCAAGCAGACCTTTTACGAAGGTACCCTAATTAATATTTTTAAAAAATTATGGTAATTCCACATCTTATATAACTTGTTCAGAGAAGTTTGAATAACATTTGGCATGCTTACAAGTGCACTTTTCTTATTTATTTTATTTATAAATTTACTCTGGCAATCCCTCTACATGTCAAAAAAAAAAAAAAACAATATTGATAGGAGCATGTCACAAAATTTACAAAAATAACAATATTTACAACATACAAGCAGACACAAGGGAAACATGGACTTCATACATACTAGATGCCTAACATAGTATCCAAAAGTTTAAAATGTGTTTACATATTACAATTCATGCTTACAATATAAAAATCTGTATATAATAAAGTATTTTATGGTCTGAGCATTAAAGACTATAAAAAACATTTAACAGTAAAGAACTTACAAAAATTTACAGTATAATGTGAACATTAAATATGAAATATAGATTATTTACTCTCAATAAAATTTTACATATTCTTGAACAGAATAAAATACATTTGTGAGCAGCATTGCCTTAACATTATTTTTAAACATCTTATTATTACTATAACAAATTTCCTTTAATTGTATAGGTAACATATTAAATAATTTAGAAGCTGAAAAATATAATCCTTTTTGATAAAGAGTAAGAGAAGTTATGGGAATGTGTAGATTTCTATTATGTCTTGTATAATGGTTGTGGACCTCACTATTAAACTGAAAGTTTTTAAAATTATCCGCCACATAGGAGAGAGTCTCATAAATATATTGTCCTGGAAGAATCATAATATTTTCATCTTTAAAAAGTTTTCTGCAAGAATCTCTACTACGCTTTCTACATAATATTCTTATTCCTCCCTTCTGTAAGAGAAACACCTTTTTACTATCAACAGAATTTCCCCAGAAAATAATTCCATAAATTAGAACAGAGTGAAAGTATGCAAAATATACTTGTTGAAGTGTTTCTTTGGATATTAATGATAACAGGGATCTAAGGGAGAAGCAAGCTGCACTAAGTTTATTTGTTATATGAATGAACTTCTGTATCAACATTCTTAGCTGAATAATATGTGATTGAAGTCCCTTTTAGCCTTGCAGTTTTAATGACCTTTTTTGTACGCATCCTCATATGTAACACCTTTTCTTCTTTTAACTGGCATACTGTCCAGGTCTGATTCATTGTTTGACATTCCCTACTACTTGTAATACACAGAACTACAGTACACTCAAACAACATGTGTTACACATGCAGGTGGAATGTAAAAACTGACAGTTCAGGGAGCCACTATTAGGAATAAAATTGTCCCTGTATGGAAAAAAAAAAAATATTACACGTTCTGCACACATGCTGTTTCTGCTTTATATGGAAAGTTCATTTATAATTTGTTGGAGTAAAGTTTACAGCATTTGTATGTACAACACATGTAGCATTTTGGTGAACTGTGTGATAACCTGTATTTAACTCGATAGTGCCAAAAGCTTTACATGTGTTGTTTCTAAACTATTTTAATTAGGAATTCTCTGAATTTTGTAAGTTTGAAAAAGTTGCAGACAGCAAACTGAACAACCTAACAATTATGTGACAGTTTTTTATCACAGCCTAAAAACGGGGTTAGTAAGGAAACAAAACAAATCTAGCAAGAGTCCATTTCAGATACATCCACTTAGTTTAAATTGATCTAATTGACTTTTTGAATAAGATTCAGTGAACTAACGTTATACAAATTAAAGAAACAAAAATATTAAGTGTGTTGTAGAGATTTGGTATAAAATGTGTGATTACAAAAATTACTGAATATTATGTCTGGTGTCTCAACATCAAAGCATTTCATTTAAGAAACAGTTAATGACTACAGACAAGTTTCAAGTTCTCTTTTAACTCGTAAGATATTTTCTTGGGCATGAAAACAGCTAAAAAGATTGTTTTCAGGAACAGTTTTAGTGGCTGAATTTTAAGTACAGAAACTTCCGAGCCATTTTTACACAAGCATCAACTTTTATCTTTATTAACGTATCTTAAAAATACAGACTTACAGCTGTAACCTGCAATAGGTAGGTTGCAAGCACGAAAACTGCGCGCTAGTTGAGCTCCTTGTGCATAAAGGTGATGAGGCAAGATTTGGCCTTATAATGTCCATGAATTACAAAGGTACAATCACAGATAACAGCTACATACAGACGGACTCTTCACTGTGGAGCTGCATTCTTCCGACACTCAAAAGTTATCAATAAACCTGCAGACTGTCACAATATAGTCTATCCAAAGTCAAATGAGCACTTTTCAAGGCCTTGCGAAAGTTTAGTTTTTAGCAATTCCTATCTGTCTACCACTTGTGAAAGTAAACATTTACAGTGTGATCCACATCACTGCTTTCAACTTAATGTCTAATACTGCAATAAAATGTTGCTATTGATGGTTGATGAAAAGGCATGAAATCTTTGATTTATGTTGTCCATGAAAGGTAAAATTCTGTTGGATTTGAACAGCAATAGTAATCATTCCAGGCCTAAAAATATTTCTCGCAATAGATAGTGTCTGATGTGTTTCATAATCTTAGTTACCTAAGCCCTTACTAGGCCACAAATCTTATCACCAGTTACAAGAATTCCTACGACTGTATTTGACATTTATTTATTAATGCCTTTATAAATGACAAAAGTTAAACAAACTGACTAGTTAGCTTAATGTGAATATATTACGACAGCCATAGTTAAAAACATTCAGTTGAATAGACCCAAAAGTAAATATGTTCACATGATTACACTACAAACAGTTTTGGATTCACCCCTCCCTCCACCTACCTGTCATTGCATTACTTTGATGTGGTATACATAGATGTGTGCAACATGATTTGTTCGGGACTGGTGTTAAGAAGGGTTCAGGTGGTATGATGACAGTAAGTTTTAAAACAAATCATTCAAAAACAGTTTTAAAAAAATATTTATTTAATGAACATTATGTGATCATGAATACATTGATCCCAGGTGTGTATCGTCAATAATAGCCTCGTCCCACGGGCCGTAGATGTTGTCTTTGTATTTCTGCCACTGTAGGAACCAGAATGGGCAGATAACTGTGATGAAGAGTGCTGCACATACAAACACCACAGTGATAGTGATAGAAACAGTCAATAGAGCACACACAGTCATGGCTATCATGGCAATAAGGACGGTCATGGAGCCCCGCCACTGGGCCAGCAACAGCGGCAGGAGAGCAAAACTCTCCACGGCACAGCTCAGAAGCACGAAGGCATGAAAAGGCGAGGCCAGACGTGAAACAAGACACACTGCTGCGAAGAGAGCTGCATTCAGCGACAGGCACCTCGAGACTACTGCGACGAAAACCCCGTAGTCGAAAAACACCACGTGCACGATCATCATGAATGTGGCCATTGCGTAAATTGTATCTGTGCTGATAGTGTCAGTTAAAGTTTTCAGAATGGGCGAGAGTATGTATCCGAACACTAAAAATATCACCACTGTTTTGATGTCCTTCATGTACACCTGGATGGAGGATTGAGTCTTAGCCAGAACCTGCCTGTAAGCACAGTAACCGAAGCACGTTGCCATACTGCTGACCATGAATACAGTTTCTGGCTGCGTCCAATCACAGTGCAGGTACACAAATACTATCACAAATAAAACCACTGAGCAAATCTCTTGTGTCACCACACCAGCTCCACAGACTGCACCTAAAAAGGTCACATCCACTTTATTCACATTTCGACGCAAGTTTTCTAAAAACGTGACATCTGTGTAGTTGTCTGGAAAACCTACATTCTCGTACAAGTTTTTCTTCCATGTAAGTTTGGCAGTCTGTGGCTGCTTTTTTGTCTTGTGTTTTTTGTTTGCCATTTGGTTGATCACTGGAAACACACATCTGGATCCTGCGCAAGGAAAAACAACTGACAGTATTCTAAAAGGAACAACTAAGGCCATGTTCCAATTATCAGCATTTTATGTCCAAATGACCAAGTGGAAATGTCTGCTTACCAAATTCACAGGCTGTATACTTTTTTGATACTGTACTGACAGACAGTGCCCTTATGCAATTACTGTAAATAACTTGTGTTCATGAAAATAGGTACCTACGTTATTGTTTTTTTCTACATGTATATTTTTTAGTACAGTTTATTGCATCCTTGGATCTGTTTTGTGTGCATTTCTGCACAAAGATATCAGACGAGCCATGTTTACAATGTACAATCAAATGAATAAATGACATAAGATATACATTTTAAGAGCAGACAGTAATAGAGCGAAATTCAACACTATTCTTGTCAGTTTGGGCTCGTGATCATATGTGGACTCATGTCAGCATTTCATTTCAGCTACAAACTTTACAATATAACACAAAAAATTGGGCTTTCATTTTAGGAATATTATGATACATATGTGTGTGAAAGACTATCCTTCGCAGAATTCTTTTTTGTTTTTTTAAACGTGCACTACATTTTCATACCTATGAAAAGGACATCAAATCTAATAATAAATAAATTAAATACTACTCGCAATTGTGCTGCTGCACGGTGGCGAAATCACACATTCCCACCTCTCTAGAAAACAATCCTCAAAACATCTCTCAACCGACTCCCTTCACCATCACAAAGTCATCCTGCAAAAGTTCCACTTTCTTACCGACCTCATAAGCACAGACTGCTTACCCTGCTCCATTCTCCTCCACACCCTCTCAAACTCCTGGCTGTTGCTTCCTCTCCCTCTATACCCTCCCTTAGTTAAGTGACAATGTACGGCTCCCCATCTTCCCTCTCCATTCACTATTCTGTACATCCTGACCAGCCTCTCAACTATTCTTCTGTCCTTCAATGTACTCCATCCCATTTCCTTCACCATCACAAATGTCCTATAGTTACTTTCCTCCTTTCCATTCTGTCCCTGTCTTCTCCACCTACCCTTCATCCATCTCGCCGCCCTTCTCTGCACTTTTTCCATTTCCTGCACTTCAACTTCAACGTACGGGTCCCACACTGAAGCAGCATTCTCCAGCATAGGCCGTACCATTGAACAGTATGCCTTTTCCTTCACCCCACTGAGTATCTGGTAAATAATAGGTTTGTTTTACTCGCCTTGACCTAGCGACTCTTTGTGCTCTTTCAGCTCCTGAGGCACTCCTAGGCGTTTTACTCACCGGAAAAAATATGGCGGAGGTCCGTTTCACTCGCCAGGTCAAGCGCCTCCAGGTCAAGTAGGTCATGCTCCTGCCACTCCACCTCCCGAGGTAGAGTTGTGGGGGAAAATCGTCTGCTAGGCATTTTCGCGCCAGTCTGCTACATCGTGGTCTGTTAACGTTCATAGTGATATGAATGAGAATAACTTATTATTCCAAACAACACTGGACAATGATGGAAATATTATAGCCGATGATGAAGGAACGGTGATATTTACAGCAGAATGTAATTATTTATTTCGTACATGATGATTCTTCATTCTCTATTATATTCCCGATAACTTCTGTTAGCTCAGCCATCACAAAAAGAAATGCACACACGCACATAAGCGTTTTCTTTCACCCTTTAAGAGTACAACTCCCTCTGACCTGGGTCAACATTATTCCAACTCCACCAACTCCAGGGAGACACGAGATCTGCTGGGTCAAGCGCGAGTAAAATAAACCTAATAAGACTCAATACTCATAGTGTACCTCCTATTGATTTTAGACATATCGTTTAGTAAAAAATATTTCTAGTAACATTCTAAGAAGTCCTACATAAAAAAAATTTGATAGGTTAGGTTGTTAGGTTAAGTTAGATTAGGTTAGTTTAGGTTAAGTTAGGTAACCTAACTTTACCTAACCTAATGATAGATTAGGTCAGGTTAGGTTGCCTAACCTAAACTAACCTACTCTAACTTAAACAAACCTACTCTAACTTAAACTAATCTAACTTAACCTAACAACGTAACCTAAAAAAACTAACAATATTTTTTTTTACGTATGACTACTTACAGCGTCATTAGAAACATGTTTCATCAGTAAACTATATGTCTAAAATCAATCGTTTGGCCGGTACACGATGAGTAGTGATACTTAATATTTACCATTTCAGACACCCAAATGTAGAAACATTTCGAACAAAATTTTAAAAAATTAAATAAACTATTATGTAAAAGCCTTCGACTTTAACCATACTTCTCACGTGTAAAATTATTAGGTACCTGCATAACATATACCAAAGAAAAAAATACAGTAAAACACTGCATGCTCTTAAGTAAAGGGGCTTGCACATGACTGTTATTATGCTGGTCAGAGACACCCTTAGCGCCATATCGACTGTGTCTCAAGTACATAATTAAAGGACCTGTATGACTTGCTGTTTGTTTACATTTGGTATCCCAACTGTCTGGCAGCCTTAAAAAACAATCTACAATCCTCGAAGTATGAATTAGTTAAATTGACATAACATTGCGCTTCTCTAACGTAACTTACGACTCGGATAAAAAAATACAGCCCTCAAAACCATATAAATAATAACTGGAAATATGTATACAGCCTTAAATACATACCGTAAGTATTAAATTACAATGTTATACTAAGGTAAAACACTTTCATTTAACTTCAATTTATGAATATTCACCACAACCATACTACGCCCCGAATGTCACGTATGTTTACAAACAAACCGGCAAGGCGGCAATAACAGAACTTACCAACGTTGTCCCAATGAACTACATTAGGTGTGGCAGTTATTGGGGCTGTGGAAAATTTACTTCTTCTGCAATTCATACATTCAGACATTTTTATGTTACTGTACTGTAATAAAGATTAGTTACTTCACTGCAGCATTTCCTGACTTACTGATGGTAAAGTTATTTAGTTTTGATTTCAAGGGTTGGTTTTCCGACTGTCAAACGTCGCTTGCTTGGCTGACGTGGAACGAGTTCAAAGTCGGTTCATGCAGCTGTCGTGGAGTTGAATTTAAGCAGAATAAGCTGTGTTGATTTGTTGCGATAGATACTTTGCAAAAGGTAAATAACCTACTGTATTGAATTCGGACTTATCTAGTTGTGCCTCGCAAAGTTACTTTTTTCTCTCTGCCTCTTTTTTATTTCTGGAGTATAGTAGTTGTGGCACTTCTAAGTTTTTCGGCATTGAAGCAGCCACGATTATTTTAAAGCATTAATATTTATTTCAGTTATAGTCTACACGAAGTAGCTCTGGAAAGCAGTGTTTGTAATATTAGAAGCACCGAGGAGACTAGCCTACTAGATTGGGTTCTTGGTAGTTTGGGGGGAGCCAATTACCTTGGTTGTAGTTATCCATAGGGACAATTTTTCGTACATAATGGTACAAAGATATTGGATAAATTATTTAAATTATTACAGCGGCTAATATACAAGAAGGAAGTAGGCTTTACGTCTGTTGACAGCGAGGTCATTTAACTTGGAGAGGTTTACACTCAACTTTACACAAGAATGGGAACTGTAAGAGGAGTTGTGCATGACCACTTAGGTTAAGAAACCATTTAACATTTGCCTGGAGGAATGCAAGTAAACCAAAATCAGGATGGCATTTGCCGGGAATCGAAACCAGGTCCTACCGAATGAGAGTCTGACGTGTTAAAGTTGCACCGCCTTGCTCAGTAGGACTTAAGTAATATAAGGCAACTATTTTAGTGGTACCAAACGTTAATCGGATTTTTAAACAGTGTAGTTATGCATGTTTTGCAGTGATGCCAAACCGCGAGCTGAATCTGCGAGACCGCCTGGAGGATGGTGTGCTGGATCTCAGCATGTCCGACCTGGAGGAGGTTCCGGTCCGTGAAATTGTAAGTGCATCTGCCTGCCTTAGTCATTGCATAGCTATAACCCCAGACTTTGTCATTTAGCACACTTTGAAACATGGCGAAATGGACTAGCTGTGATGATAGTTTTCTTCAGTTATTTGAACTGTTAGTAGTATTTACTACAGTATATACAGTACCTATTAAGAATAGCTACTAGTAATATTTACTACAGCAAATATTAAGAATAGCTACTCATTGTATGCCGGCCAAACTATTGATTTGAAATGCGTAGTTTATTGATGAAAAAGGATTCAGTAGATGCTAGAAGTAGTGTACATAAAGAAAACTGTAGTTTTCTAACTTCAAAATTTTCCATTTTTTGTTGGGTTGGGTTAAGTTGGGTTGAATAACCTTACCTAAACTAACATAATGAAAAATGGAAAACATAAAGAGAAAATAACCTAACCTAACCAAAATCAAAGTTGACATCATATCAAAGTCAACTTTAACACGTCACAATTTTACGATTCAATATTAGTTTTGAAAATTTATCAATGCGTTAGTTTCAATGCGTACTTTATAAACGACAGAGGTACAGCTTGTCAAGACTAATATGGTGAATATGAAATACTAGTTTGACACCAATGTTTTGAGTACCGTTATAATATATTTACATGTTTTCCAACACAACAAAAACTTCAAGAGCATGAAAGTAAACTTTACTGTATAATCTATTACAGATACCACACATTAAATAATGCAGAACAAGTGTAGCTGTGCAGCATATCAACTAAAGCAAACTATATAATGAACAAATTACAAATGAAAATATAGGCCGTATACTTGAATGGGCAAAAGTTCTTAACGGATACGTTAATAAAAGCAGCCGTGCATGGCTGAAGTGTTATCTGAATACAAGCACAACATGTGTTATCTAAACGTGTACACTGTGCATACATGTCAGACATAGTCTATTGTGTGCAAATATCCTTGTTTGATGAGTGGGAACAGTGGAGTAATAAGGGTCAGAGTTCCACACCAAACGAGAAGAATATTCGCAGTGCTCTTAACTGGCGTGCAGTGTTTTCTATTGGTCTTTTTCTACAAACCTATTAGTAACATTATTTTCCTAACCAATTTTAGAATGGTAGAGGACGTTGATAACAAATATTAATAGCTATGTTATTAGCAAACTGTTTTACTTTCAGGCGACATTAGATGCGCCCTACACTTGCACTAACGAAAATAGCGTTCTCACTATATGCCAACCTTAGCAGTATGGTACTAAATATTTGAATGTATTTATTTTATTTTGTATTTTATTGTCGGAAAAGCATTACGCCATAGATGTCTTACATTACGAATATGTCATACAAATAAAGTTTTGAATGATAAGTACTTGTAAAAGTAAACTTATTTATAGTAATTATTCTCATTTTTAATACATAGTCTGGATATCAGAATACTTCATTCTTATTTAAGAGTTATGTACATAATTATTTCTGTTTTTCGTGTAGTTATGTTGGAGTAGCTGGATTAGTGATTTTCGTGTATGCATAGTTTAAAATACTAACGATCTTTTTCAACAAAATATTATTGATTAGAATAAAACAAAGTAGACATGCAAGGTGCTGTGTCCAGTATATTTTTGGAAATTTACAGTATGTCATATTATGATAGGGTTCTGTATCGTGGCGAGGTCTCGCCACCATGCAAACTTTTCTGTACACTAGACACACCCTAACTTATAACCAGCATGGTCATTTTCTAAAAAAAAATTGGGAATAAAAGCTGAAAATAATGGGAATGAATTGTATACTGTGACTTTTATACTATACACTGAATTTCTACACAGTATAGTAAGTTATTATATTTTAAATACCTATCTGTAATTTAAAACACTCTGTGATATTGGCTGTTGAGGTTGTAAAGTTGGCACTAAATTAGAATGATATTGTGCATTTTCCCACCAAGAACACATGGAAAATAAGGATGGTAGCTTATTGTGGCAGTGCCGTCTCTTCCGCCTCTTCTTTGCTTTGTGATGTTTTACATATGTTCATCATTATTGTGTACCTTGTTGGTAAAATTGGTGTTTTCAGCAATGTTAGTTGCACAATTGCTATCAACATTGTTATAAATAGTGGACCATAGCTTATAATTAGTTAACAGTTTTACAACCAACATTTTGTAATTGTGTTTTCAGCAATGTTAGTTGCACAATTGCTATCAACATTGTTATAAATAGTGGACCATAGCTTATAATTAGTTAACAGTTTTACAACCAACATTTTGTAATTTTTTTGTAATTTTTTTTGTGTTAACTGGTAGTAGTATTGCTGAGCAAACCAAGTACTAAATGTTTTAGTTGAAAGTTTGTTAAACTAGGCCACCATAAATTATGACTAGTGATTGTACAATGTGACATATTATCTGTAGAGCTTCTGACCTCTGTAATAGCAGCTATTGCTACGTCCATAAAATCAATCAAATGGAAATTTAATGGCTCTTGTTGTTAACTTTGTGACCAACTGCTGGAGGGCATTGATTGCATGTTCAGAGCATATCACATTTGTTGTTGGTTGCAAGCCACCGTACTTTGACTCCTTGTAACATTGTTTGCTCCCCCATGTTTGTCAGCTATTGTAGTTCCACTGGTCATCACTTACAATCCTAGAGCATTATAATACAAATTGAGAACTATTCTATTCACCCTTCTATAAGTTTCATTAGCTACAGAGAAACTATATGGAAAGAAAAATGTATAGTAACATAATTTAGGATTCTGTGCACTGCACAGATTTATGTTTTGCTAGGTTAAAATTACTACTGCTGGGATAGCATTGATTAAATAATCAATAAGCTGTGTATTCACAAAACACAAGTTGCAACAGTAATTGTGATGTTCACAGGCTGCCATAAAAAAGGCTACTACGTTGGACCTCTCCAATAATCGACTCAAGAGCCTTGGGGTAAGTGTAAAAACTTTTGCAAAAATTTTAATTTTTTACTTTCTATTATTTGAGGTATGTATCAGTAATGTGTTGATGTGGTCAGGTTAAGATTAAATTTTTTTTACATTAATAGTTTCTAATATTTCACTTGTTTTATTCATTGAAAAGCTGACTAAAGATGAGAAGGTCTAATTTGCAGTGTATTATGCAACAATTTATTTTTCATGCCAGGTTGGATGGGTATTGAGGTGACGGATGATACAGGAAACAGTGTTTGCATTATTATATTTAATGGTGGTTGTGTAATCATTATGGAAAAGTATGTTGAAACATCCAGCACACCGAGGCAAACAAGTTTTGATGTTGGTTAGTGTGACAGGAAATGTATAATGGGAGTGTCTTTCTATGCCATTTTGATTTGGTTGTTTGTTTCATTGCTTTGTTTTTTTTTCTGTTGGTAATTTTAATTATCTTTTTAAAAATTTCCAGTGTGTTTTGAAAATGAAGTACACAGTGAACCTTCAGACATAAACCTGTGTTTGTTACATACGTGCAAATACACCTCATGATGAACTAATATACTAAATATTCCTCGGATGGTTAGTTAACTAGGTGTAGCAACAGGTTAGGGAAAGCTGTTGTGGTCAACTTGGTGTTTGGTACTGTTATAAATATGAATCAAAAACTATGTAATTTATCCTGAATGTAACATTGGTATCTTGCTGGGTGATGTTAGTACAATATAGAATTTGCCTTTTATTATACCAGGATTTGTGAGTACATGTTGACCATTAAAGCTGCATACTAATTGAATGATTTTTTTTATTTATGTCGTACCTCATAAGGGCAACTTAAAGAAAAACTTTTCACACAGGCAGTTTGGTGCAAAAGGCTTTATTCTGCCCCCTCCCCACCCCAACCCCTTCAATTGTACCTATCTTTTCATGCTCTATATTGTTTTATTAACATATTTCCTCTTCCTTGTCTTCTAGCACATGACCAACAATAATTCAAAGATATTAACACAACTGTTTGCTTACTGTTGTCTATTATGTTTGTTCAAAGTATTAAAATTTCTTTAAAATAACTTCAAAATTTTTAAACATACGTATCTTTAAGACCACATCAAAATTGTTGACCTCAGTTTTATTTACTTTATTTATTTTATTCACTCTGTTGACCCCTTACATGTATAGTATACAATTGGGGTATAGAGTACGTCAAGGGTTACATACAACAAATATTTACAAATTTTATAACTAGCTTATTATACTAGTCAAAATAATAAACACGATACTAAAACATTTCTTAACATTCACTGAGTAAGGACGTAGCACCATAGCAAGCCTTCACATCTGATATGTACAAACACTAAACAAGCTTGTTGACTGTATATATGGCTCCCTTAGTCAAGGCTAAAAGTATTATACTTATTTAAAAATATTCATTAATGTTATAAAAACATTTATCATGCAGTAATTTATTTACTTTGGCCTTAAATTTTCTTTTGTTTGAAGAACATAATTCTTTATATTGTTTGGGTAAAGAATTGTAAATTTTTACTAGTGTCTGAAAAACGGTTAATGACATTGAAGGTAAATGAATGTTATCATTATATCTAGTGTTATAACTGTGCACCTCACGATTCATTTGGAACTGGTCCAGGTTATCAGTTATAAAAAACACGCATTATAAATAAATTGATTAGTCAGAGTGTAAATTCCCTCATCCCTGAAAGTTTGATGCCCCATACAAGTCCGTGCCTTGGGCGGCTGCCTGGGTTGCCTTGCTCTTAAGCCCTGTATCACATTAATGTTTAGGATTTCTTTTGCTGCATAACTGCCATAACACATGCTTCTATTCACAAACACTACACTTTATGAAGACACAACAGTGTGTTGTTCTATAATGTAGTGTTAGGCAGCCAGACTGATATAGAGGTTATTGCGCACAAGCAGTTTGTCATGCAGCGGGCAGAGGCAAGAGTAGGCTAGAACCTACGACAAACAAGAACAGCATCAGTGTCGCTGAGTATATTATTCTGGGAAACAGGATGGTGGTGTATTGTACTGTGTTAAAAGGCACATAAGTCATGCATGTTTGCAGATGTATCTGTTATTGCATACAGAGATAAATACTTGCACACAGACTTACACATGACCACACATACACAGATTCATGCACATGTACATACTCATGTAAAATAAAATTCCAATATTCTTGCGTCATAGCTATAAAACAACATCTCGACCACAAGCTCCCAAAACCAAAACTAAACCATTCCTTGCAGGGAACAAAGATGCCTGATTGGATCATCTCTTTTACAGAGCTTATGATTTGCCATCCTGGGAATCAAGCACCATTGTGAGGATTGAATTTTTTTTTGAGCTAGCTTAGTGTTTCTGCACAGTGTTTGACTCAACTTGCTTCACTAAATTAAATGTATGTTATTAGTTACTTCTAAAAAAACCTTTCAAATTACTGGTATCATGACAATTCAGTGGTCTGTGAAATGTTACATAGCATGAACAATGTTGCGTGGTATGTATCCAGCATTTAGTGGATTAATGCATTTTTATGGGGTGCTCTTTGTTGATTTGAAATTTTTCACGGAAAGAAATTTTTTTAACAGAAAAACTTTGCCTCGTTGAAGCACCTTGTCAAGCTAGACCTGAGCAAAAACATGCTAACAGAGCTTCCGGAGAATTTTGGTGATCTGGTCCTCCTCAAGCACCTGGACCTCTACAGCAATCAGGCAAGTGTAGCAGTGTTGCCTTGGAGATTTTGAGAATCGGTTAATGTGTTGTAATTAATAAAAAAATGTTCTGGGACTTAGTGTTTGGTTATTGAGGAAATAAACATATTAATGTGTATTTATGTTTTATTTTTAAGTATTTAATGCAGACGTTATTTGTAAAGCTATGTGTAACTCAACTTCTCTGTATGTGAATGTGCAGCTGACGCATCTGCCACTGAGCATGGGGAAGCTTCAGAATCTCCGCTGGTTGGACCTGAAGAACAACCCTCTGGTGCCGGCAGTGGCAGAGGTTGCAGGGCCCTGTCTGGATGCGCAACAGTGTACAAAGTGTGCGCGCAGTATCGTGCCCTTCCTGCAGACTATGCAGGAGCGCATTGATGAGGAGCGTGAGCGTCGTCTCGCTCAGAAACGCAAGCAGCAAGGTAGCGTTATTCTTTGGTGGGCATTATGTGTGTAATATTTGGTTTTTTAACAAATCAGTTTTCAGAATTTTCGCTTACAACTATGCTGATATATTTACCTTAGCATTTTTTATTTTCTCAACTAATACATTAAATCATATTTAAATTTAAGGAAATATACACTTTAAAATTAATTGGCAGCAATTAGAATAGTAATAAGTCCCATAATGTGTTGCTATCATGTTGGAGTTATGGTTTAATTTTTTGGGTGGGAATTGCAGCTAGCCCATACATATATTGTACATTTGTTGTTTAGAAGAACAACAGTTTCTTAATTACTTTAGTATACTTGAGCTGTGTTCTAACTCGTTATTTAATGTTGTTCAATTGGAATGCTGTTGAGTGGATTTTGTACTTAATGTTTGTATGTCATAAACTGACTGCTGAACTACCAAACATATTTCATTTTAGTTTATAATCTCAGTTGGAACACAATCTCAAATTTGCATTGCCATTTAATCTGAAAAGTAACTTTAGAATTTAAACTAACTTTCCTCACATTGTGACGCGTCCGCGTCTGCTGCGTGTTGCTGTGGTCTATTGTTATTGTAGTCACTATAGTGGGTGTTGAGGTTATGTGGCTTGGCGTACTCCGGATAGCTCAGTTTAAGTTACTTTCAGGGTTAACCAACCATCGTGATTTCACCAATAACAACTCACTCAGTCAACTGTTGATTTATTTTTACTTTAACTTTGACAGATGTTTGGATTCTGTAAGTTTCTTACAAAAGGCGGTTATTTATCAAGCACAAATAAACCCGTCAGCTGTCCGGCGTTACCATGTCTGACCGTGAGTTAAACAAAAAAACAAGGTAATGATGAAACACTTATTCGTACCAACTGCCCTACAACTAACGACCGCCTCGGGCCAGCGCCCGGCACCAACTGCCCTACCACTAACGACCGCCTCGGGCCAGCGCCCGGCACCAACTGCCCTACCACTAACGACCGCCTCGGGCCAGCGCCCGGCACCAACTGCCCTACCACTAACGACCGCCTCGGGCCAGCGCCCGGCACCAACTGCCCCCTCATGGCAATGGACATGGTAACAAATAGCGCACCATGGCGGAGTGATACAACAGACTCCAATCTTCCCAAAACCAGCAAAATTACACTTAAAACAGGTCACAAAGGATTCCAAAATTTTCATTTATAGGTTTTACATTGAAAGAAAATTCTTTATCCACACAAATACAATAATTAGGGACAAAAGGTGCGCAACAGCAGAACTACTTTTGCGGCGCAATACCCTAAGCAACCCCCTGTGATGGCTGACCTACGTGCGTCAATAACCTACGTCATGGAGAGAATTCCATGAAGCAAGTGATCAACCACAACGTCGGCGCCAGAAATCCTACAGCCTGAGAAGCTTGCAACGCCTGAAGTTGCTCACTTCACCAGGGAAAATTTAATAATAAGCTAAAATTGCCATAACTCAAAAATTAGTCAAAATACAAGAAAAAGTTATATCATTAAAAATAATTAAAATTTTACTGTGGTCAATTTGAAACCAAACAATCCAGGAAAATAATCAAATGACTCTACTTTAAAATTCCTTGACTATATTTATATTGAATTTTGATAAGGTGAATTTAAATTAACATGTCTCCAATTACTAGGTTATTGAATTCTGTTGCATCACACCGGACACCTGACAAACTCACCCTGAAAATGGCCTATAGCCTGTTAAGAAAGATTTACATATAAATTTAAATAAGAAAATAAAAACACCTTTTAAAGATTTAACCAAGATGGGAAAGTGGCTGAACACTTCACAACATGACTTCTTTATGAATGAATGAATAAGTCACAAAACTTGAATTGTTTTTGTGTAGCTTGAGTTATGTTAAATTACCTACAACATGTCTGTGTTACCAACAGAGAATGCAGAAAAAGCTGCTTTGAATCAGAAGAAGAAAGAAGAAACAAAGAAGAAAAAGAAGGCAGCAAAGACTGCAAACAGTGTTCAGGTGAAAGCAGAGAATGGAGTGAAGCCAGCTACAAGAAGTGAGTCCGAGGACTCCCACAGACAGGCGAGAGAGAAAGATACAGGAAAGACAAAAACCAAAGTTCCTGAGAAGAAATCTAGTTCAGGTATGTTAATTATTTTAGGGACATTTAGCAAGATACAGTATAACTTTGGGTACTAAACTAGTGATTCTGATCTGCAGGAAATTCATAACTATGTACAGGTGACTCCTCATTTTAATTGCTAAGATTTTCAAGTGTAGAAGCTACAAAAGTATTTCTTGTACCCTTTTGTTTAAGTAAAAAATAGAAACTCATAATTGAATAAATTGCAACAAAAAGCCAATAACAATACATTCTCATTCATATTGACAGGCTTGTTAGTTTTTGTTTTTGTGGTGCTTGGGCTTTCAGTATGTTTTGTACAGTATATTTTTAACCTAAATTTTAGCTCATATGCTATATTTTTAATTTAAATTTAATATTTTATATTTACTGTATTTCAGATGGCTTGCCTATGTTACTTTGAGACATGAGCTGTTTTATTATTTTGGATTTATGTTGATGTGTGATGGCAGAAATGGAAAAATTGTGTCAGAACCTACAACTGAGAATTTTTTTTCAACACTATACAATGAGGGGCGATGGGAAAATGCAAACATTAAACAGCATTTGGAATAAATACAATATAATCATTCAGTAATTTGGAACATGCATAAAAATCCCATATGAGGTGGTTCGGGATAAAGTGAGCACTTTTGAAACCTAGTTACTATTTCTCTTTAAGGTTATTTGTAGTTACCTGTTACTTTTAAATGTAAACAAAGCATCTTTAGTAACGATCAGAGTGTGAAGGATGTACTGTACTTACCACATAATGTTGGAGGTCACAGTAAGTAATAATTTTGTAATTATTGTTCTAGACATATTAGTCGTCATGTGCTTTTAATTAATAAAGCATTAAAAATACTTTCTTCTGTTGTGACAGCACATACCTTTCCTGGTAAATAAAAAAAATTATACTCCAGCTTCAGCTGTAGCACAAAGAGACTTAATTTTTGGTTAATGGGTAAATTTTAATAAATCATTCACTATTCTATGTAAAAGAAAGTTTTTCTTCCAAACAGTTGAGACAGTTATTCTTCATGTTTCTTCATTAGATCTTTTCAATAAAGGACGATGTACTTAACAGAGGGAAGAAGAGAAAGAAACCACTCGTGGTCTTGACTTGACTAGCTAGTTGTGACATCTCCTCCACTAGCAACGTGCACAGTTGCTGCTGAATATCTTCCCAGCATGGGTGCACCTAGAAATATTTTTCGGAGGGAGTTTTAATCCCCAAAATCACCCCCTGGGTACGCCCGTGCTTCCCAGCGAACATTAACTTGCCTGTCTAGCCTGTTTGTAATTATGAACTGTCTCGTTTAGATGTGCAGTTGAATTTTTCCAAACATTGATTACTAAGCTCCTGTAATTTTACATTGCATGTGTAGTGTATTCATATATATATATA
The DNA here is from genome assembly GCA_003012365.1 of Medauroidea extradentata. Taxonomy (NCBI): domain Eukaryota; kingdom Metazoa; phylum Arthropoda; class Insecta; order Phasmatodea; family Phasmatidae; genus Medauroidea; species Medauroidea extradentata. The sequence goes on from PNEQ01003853.1 coordinate 37,850, forward strand.
TATATATATATATATATATATATATATATATATATATATATATATATATATATATATATATATATATATATATATATAATATTATATTTTGTGTGATATGTATTAAATGAATATAGTTGTGTGAATGTGTAGTAGTGCGTGTGAGCTTTTTCTGTGATAACATATTACACTGGTAAAATTACAGAACACTGACAAAACTAATCTACACAGAGAACACGTAATTGGAAATAGCAAAGAAAATTAATTAATTAATTAAAATGAAAATGAATTTAGCGGAAAATAGGTGCTATTCCTTACACTGTAAAGAAAATTAGTGAAATTTGCCAGTAAGCACTGCTCTCAACTAGATACAACAAAACATATTCACAGCACTCACAAAAGCTTAAAATGATATCAGAGTTGCAGAAACTGTAGTTAAAGTTATATTGAGGAAAAATCTGTAATTTAATCTTGCACGGCTATTACATTTAAATTTTCTCGGTCGGTATAAAAGTCTATGAAATTATCTCGGACCTCTGGTTAGTGTCAGACCGGCCTCTGCCTTACCACCTGGGCCAGTCTGAACGAGTGAAGATTGAATGGGATTGTATAAGGGGGCACTCCACTGTTGTTAATTGGGGAGTGTGGTACAGCCGCCACCACCCGTGCTATACAATTCAAGGGGCACGGGACCCTTAACTCTTGTTGGTGTGGACGTTGGCCAGTCCACTCACCGTACGTAG
>PNEQ01003854.1:8476-37965 GCA_003012365.1 Medauroidea extradentata
TAAAAGGCGAGACTGGCAGCTAATTGACGAGCTTGAAAGTGGTTGGTGTGCGGTCTAGGGAAGTGCGGTCACCGCAGCCCAGATTGAAATCGGCTAGTTTTGAATAAGTTACCGGTAATACCGCGGAGACTGAATACACTCGGTGATAGTAAGCTCTCACAGGACCTCAGCTAGGGCTAAAACCGAACTTGTGTCAGCATGCAGGTTGCAAGGCAAATGTACGAAGGTGCTGTATGTCTAAAGATCTGTTGTGATAAACAAACGGCAATAAACCGACCCGTGGAACTAAAACAAAGTGACTTGTGCTTTCACAACCATTCTTAATTAACCTAGAGAGTTCAAGTAGCTAAGGACACTCTACTGGGCTATACGGCAGCAAAAAAAAAACAATAATCGTAAAATAAGTAAGAGTGCATGAAGACGCATTACAGTATATGCTATGCAAATATTCTTCATTGGATTCGGGCCACAGCTAAAAATTATTAATATCAATAAATCCACTAATGTTGTTCATATGTACTTCCAAACGTAATATTTCAGCACCTAACACAAACTACTCGCATAGAAACTGATTGGTACGCTCGAAAGCCAGCAGCCCATTCCAGTTGTGTTTTCCTTTTAACAGTATTAGGTTATAGCGATTGTGAATTCATAAAAATCTTATCTACAGAAAAACTATTACCAAACACTGATAAACTTTTAAAAATTCCCAGCGCTCAGAAAAATTCCTGGTTAATTTCAGGTAATCCTTTCTTTTTCGCATTTCCTGGTTGGGTAGCCATCCTGTAGATACAATAAGACAAGTGCTGAGTGAGGTGAGTTGACCTTGGTTCGAGCACTCCTTAAATAATATACATAAAATAGATTGTGTTGATACTATCAAAAACTCTGTACCTGAATAAGAAAAAAAACAGTATTAAACTACACCTGTAATCTTCTACACATGTGAGGGCCACAGAATATTATGATTCCTCGAGTGCCTGGTGTTGTTACCTGTGGACCACATCTTGAATTGCTGCTTCCATTGCTCCACAGACACCCCACTGTTGCATAACACGAGGGCCCTCTTTCTCACTGTACAGCATGCAGTCACTCCAACCAAGCTCTTCCCCGCTCCTAGAAAAAAACACACAATGAAAACGTGTGCCCACAGCTAAAACAGCAGTAAATGTAGACATTATGTACTTTGCTAGTTAAGGGTCTAACATTACCGCAGGGTAGAACAATGACTCCTGATCGGGCACGTCCATTGCCAAACATTTTGCGTAAACTTTTCTCCTGGTAAGGCCTTAGAACTGCTGATGGCTTCAAATCAATACTGCAAACAAAACAGTAAAATTAACACATGTCAGTCACACCATATACCGACAGTAAAAATAAGGTATAAAACAGAGATACAGTAGTAGAACCTCGATCTAAAGACACCAGCGATCCACAACCATTCTCAGGAACCAACATAAAAATACAACTGCAATGAAATCTCAGTACGTATAAAGTACTTAAGTTTAAAGTACTTTACATTGTAAAATACATTTACTGGAACCTCTACAGAGAGATTTCCATTAAATAACTGTTCAGCATAAAGTATTTTCAGTATTAAGTATAAAATTTCAACTTCCCTTCATGTACTTTGTAACGAGATTTCACAGTGTATTAAAATTTTTAGAAATTTAAAATTTAGAAAATAACAAGAATTTGCAATAAATGATTGTTTAAAAATGTTTGTTAGCATACAACAACAACATGCTGCATTTACCATTTAATGGTAAGCCGCAGCTGAGAATTAAAGTAAAGTGGCAAAACAACTTAAATAGCATTGGCTGGGCCTGGAATGCAATTGAAGGGAGTACTGTATCTGCTGAGTTAGGCAGTGCACACAACTGCGATTCATGTGAGAAGTATGCTGCAGAGAGCTGAACACCTTTCACTCCAGCTGGCTAACCTCTCGCACTTTTTATTTTCTCACATACATGAAACTCTGTTAAGAAGTTTCTGAAAGGACTGAAAAATTCAAACTTATTAACAGGGAAAAACTTCTTAAAAGGGTAAATTTACTATTGTAGTAATGGAAGTGGTAAATATAATTCAAACTTATTATAGGGGAAAACTTTTGAAGTGGGAACTTCTTAAAAGAGTTTTACTATAAGCTTATGAGTGATTTTATTCATAAGTTGTCTGACAATCACATTAAACAAACTTTTCATGATTTGTTTTCAACCGGTGAAAGTTAAACACAAACTTTACTCAAAGTAAACCATTTAGACAAAAGTTTTTTACCTTATGGGAGTCAAAACTGGTTGATTTGGATTAAATGATATCAGCGGTCTAACGACACAATGCTTGGAAACCGTGGATTGTCATTAGATTGAGCGTCCAGTGTATTTACAAAATCTCTACAAGTCCCAAGTACCATATGAACATGAATTGTAACTCTTATCATGATACAGTATGGCAAGAAAATGCTACTAGAGTACCGGTAATTACATTTTTAACGTAAGATACAATACATTGCACAAGTACTTACAGGGCAGAACTTACAGACAGAAGATACATACCACACAAGTTCGACACCTTACGTACTGCCAACCCACCCTACCCACGAGTCACAGAGGACCACAGTCATGGTATCTATACACTGGCGGTACCAGGGTCACCACTTATGGCCAAAACACTAAACCTCGCAGAAGGAGTCCACAAAACTGCACTCCCAAGGGGGAGCAAGGCACCAGCCCTACAGCTGCACTGCTCGCCAGCTAAGCAACAATCTCCCCTGACTGGCATCACATTTTAAAATTATGTGGATTGTGAATTTACAGAAACAGATTTGCTGTGGAAGTAGGTGCTAACTGAAGAATAAGTTCATAATCTTATGTTAAACATTGCATGTTTTACATTTCACTTTTCCCAGAATTTTGTTATTATGTAGTACTACACACTGAAGCTTTATTTAATTTGTAACATCCTATGTACTTCCAAGTGAAAAATAATATTGTCGAATTAAGTTCTGGAAACCTTTTGATAAATATATGTAGTCGAACTACTCACTTTATGTCAGGGTTAATAGTGTCATTCCTAAAGTCATACTCTGCCAAGAGAGGGTGCTCTAACTCAATACAGCGCTTCTGGATAACTTCTATCTTCTCCTGTAAAACAAAACATAATTTAAACATTACAAGCAAGAAGAAGTAAAATAATAATTAGGGCTGAGATTATACAGTTACATTTTAAGCCTCTTTTCGTCATTTAGATGTGCACATTTTCTCTTAAAAAAAAAAGGGGTGGTTTTAAATATTCATAATACGTAGTAACATAATGCATATTCCCCCAGGAAGGAATCGACCACTGCCTACACATATTTAGGAACCATGCTTGCAAACAGCAGGAGTGATTTAAGAGGAAAATTTGGGAAGGGGGGGGGGGGAAATATAAATGAGGATGACCATACTGAGAATCAAATTCAGGTCATCTCAAAAGTAGTTCTTTTGCTACTGTGCTACCTTGCTTGATTGACATTTCTCGGAGCTAGAAATGAAACTGTAAAAATAAGCAAATAATTATAAAATATAGTAGGGTGTGCTATGAAACATTTGGGATGTGTGTGATACCTACATTACATTCTGTTAATGAATTACTGTTATAAGTGTGTCTGCATTTATGGCTCATATTATATGTCCTTATTTATGAAAATACCCCACTACAGTATTTGCATCAGTTATGTACCAAAGAAATGGATAATAATGAATGTATTATACTGCTATTAAAATAGAAACTACAGGGAAGGGAACCAAGGCGATACGGGTTTGATTCCCAGTGGGGTCGGTCCACAGTTTTATGCACATGGGAATCGTGTCAATGTCATTGGTCAGAGGGTTTTCTAGGGAATCTCTAGATTCCCTGCCTTCCAATTCCAGTGCTGCTCCATACCTCATGTCACCCTTCATCAGCGCTAATAACCGTGATATTAAGCGCTGACCAAACTCTCTCACTCACTCATTCATTCGTAAGGAGCAAAACAAAAAAAAATTTAGTTGCTGGGAATTAATATTTTGGAATGTAAAAAGTATCAAAAATTTACACATACAAAAGTGAATTGTGTCATAAAGGTATTATAAATAAATCTATGTGCACATTCACACACTGTCACACATTCACAAAAAGAACATTTAAGCTACAGTATGCAGTTCTGGATCCAGACATTTTTAAATAGGACGCGAGGACAGCTTACGCCCCCCTCCCCCCTTTTGTTTTTCGGAATTTTATAGTAAGACAAGTCAAATATGTAATGGGTTAAAAAAAATTGTTAATACTGCTTCCGCCCCTTTGATATGGCTCCTGGGGCACATGCCACCTCTTGCCCACCCTCTGGCACTGAAGCTATAAATATATACTCAGATATGTAGCAGCAGAAACGAAATGCTGTGATCTCTGTGTTTACCTTTGACAGCCGATATTATAGCACCATAAAAATAAAAACAATGTGTACAATACCTGGTTTACTTCAAATGAAACAGTTTTTAGGCTGCTATCATCCTCATCTTCATCTTCCTTGTCAATCTTGTCATAAAAGTTTGTGATGTCCTCTGGCACAGCCTCCTGGTCTGCAGGAGGGGCATCAGTCCCCTCTGGCACTTCACTGGCCTGTTTGTTGCCAAACTGAAAACACATAATCTCATACAGTAGTGACCAAATATCTCTGTTTCAATATATGAGTATCAACCTAGACTTTTCAATAGACATTTTTATACATAGTCACGAAAACATTTTTAACTCCCTTATGTTGCAATGTCACCTGCTCAGAATAAAATGAGATTACGATACAACTTGATAGCTCGGAATAAATTTAATTTGATAAATGTAATACACTGAAAATATTTTTATGAAGAAAATTCACAAAATGCTCAAGAAATTGACGAAAAATCAATTTTTCCTTCTGTTCAAACCACCTTATGTTACATCACTCCAGCCAAAGAAAGTAGATCCCGACCATTCACAAACTGAACAGCCAATCAGAAAACTTGATTTTTTCTGATATTTACTATATGGAAAACGGTAAACTCATCCTGCATTTTCTGTATCACCATATACGAACAGGCAAACATGCGCACTGAATCATGGGTACAGTAAAAATTCGGGACTTTCTGCTCCATACAATCTGTGGACGTGTGAAACAGGCTTTACACAAGAAAAGTATAAACATTCTAATAGTGCAATATCATAAAAAGATATATACAGAGCAAATATTAAACATGACTGTGTGAAACAAAATGGTCTTGTGACATTGATTGGCTAATATGTACATTAACTTTGACTTTATTTTCACCACATTTGCACCATCAACCGAACTTTTCAATAATGAATCATCACACAGAGTTCTACCATAATATACCGTTAATATGCATCAATAAATAAATGGAACCAATTGTTATTTCCTGTACCCATGCACTGTGGCAGTAATGACCTACATGCACATCTTTGTCTGTTGGTGTTCCTGTGAGAGAAAAAAATGTTAACTAATGCAAAGTAAAATAAACATGGTTGTGTATTTTTTAAAGAATTTTTAAATGTGCAATGTAATGTTAAGCATTTGTGTACTAATTTTTCAAACAAATTATTTCCAGAGCATTTAATATTTCAACTGTTCGTGAACATTTTTGTAACAATATGATGGACAGTTGCAACTATTGCAAAAGGAGCATCTCATCCCGAGTCGTCTAACATTCAATCTTCAAAAGTGTTTGGAAACTAGGTTAAATTATATCTATTTACATAATTTTTTATTCGTACATTTTTACACACCTTAATTACATAGTTGGAAAATTTCACCTGCTTATTAAAAATATTTGGAACCAAATATAAATTCTAGAATCGGTACCAGAACTATAACCCACAAATTTTTGTTATTTCATCCACCCACAGTATTTATTTTACGTTACACACTGAGGCGCAAGCATAAATTAATAACAAAAATTTCAGGAGTTGCGGAAAATATGTTTGTGCTTACTTTTTACTTTATCACAAAGGGACGAAAAATCTTGGGCAAGATTGTGCTCTGGGAGGGAAGATTTCACCAGTGTCTCCCCAATACCTATGCCATTGACAACAACATTTATAATGTTCATTTCATGAAGGTAAAATCAGATAAAACTAACATTACCATCAGCACTCTTAAGCAAGAAAAATCAGTTACTGGATATTTGAAGTACATACCAGAAAGACACATAGCATTCCTTTGCATTTATTTTTACATCATAAAATGATAGAGGCAATATTTAAATCCCTATTTGCTCACGCCATGGCTCCAATGGTAGGCAACATCCTTAATGAATTTGAATTTTATTACATACATACTGAACCAAAAAAATTCACAGAAAGTTACTGGCAGTAAAACAACAAAACTGATTTGCTGATGGGCAAAAATATTACAAAATTTTATTTCCACTAGGAGGGAAAAAATTTCAACAAAATGTTGGTAGTTTTATCAAACACATCCTATGTCTTCTTCAAATGAAATATTTTCACAAAGTTGTTTACAACAGACAGCCGTATCAATGGAAAATTGTTGTTTACATCATTCAGTACATTCTTCAATACATACAATTTTATATAACTGATACAATGCTGCAGTTATTCTGGGAATTCAACTGCAGATAGGTGAACGAAACATGATTTGAAATATACCTGAGGCACATTCTTTTTGTCCTGCTGTTGTGTTATGAACCCATCTCCTGTCTCATTCTCTTCATCCAAGTTACGTCGTAGCCTACACTCTTGGATCACTGGGTCCTTCAACAGCTTCTGAAGAACTTCTGGGTGTGGAGATTCCACAAAATATCGGTTGTGTTTCAGAACTAACTTCACCTGCACCAAACACACAACCCCTGGAATAAATATCCAAAAATTAACATTTCACCCCACACAACCAAATACAAATGCAAAAGGAGAAAAAAATGTATCAAGAAGGAACGTAAATATTCTACAGCCAATCTAAAAAATTTAATTAAAAGTATACCAAACACTGTTACACTGTACATAACTGAAATACCCACAAAAATCATTAACTAAACACTTAGAGGCAGTTTCTGACAAAGAGTGTTAATAAGGCAAGGCTTTCTAATGCAATCAGTAAAACCTTTTACACTAAGTACTATTTTATTTACTAATAAACTAACATTTTGACTAATCTCTTATAAGGTCTTTTTTAAAGGGTTGTACACAAAATATATTTACCCACTTATTTCATTATAAATAATGATACTAGCTCTTTGCACAGTAAAATACATAAAATGCCTCCATTCTCTGTTACTACACAATTCTTCAAACATCCACTTTATTCCAAACATATACTCTTGACTATGTATCACTTACACTTCTCTGACCTTATTTGAAGTGCGGCTTTTTAAATGGCAGTCACAAATTTTTTCGAAAACTAATAATTCTGCTAAGCCCTGCTTAGCATTCAGATTTTAATACCACATTTTATGTTTTTATCTTCAAAGGCTCAAAAAAAAAAATACTGTAGACATATAAATGTAGGAGTTTTACTAACTGCCATTATTTTCAAAACTATTACTTTTGCAAACTCACAAAAATTGGACATTCTAAAATACTACTGCTTAAAGATAAAACACTACAAAGATATGTAACCTGTAATATAAGATTTGCAAAAGAAATATGACTTCAAAATAACATGTCCCTACTTACATAGATATACAGTATGTTTGTGTATGCAAGATGCTTAAACTCAAATTGCCAAAATAAATTTAACGAGCCAAAGAAATATAGCCTCACGTATTAGATATTTAATGAAGCTATAAAACCAGACTGTAAGATGCTCCAAACCAATTCCAAATTTAAATATCAGATGACCTAAAAATACAACACACAATAATGTCCCAAAGTACAACAAACCTGAATACAATCCACACAGATATTATAAAGGTAACAGTATAATGTACAACATGACTATTTACCTTGCCGTATGAAACAGTACACAGTTTTATGAACTCAATAATGCCTTCTGGAATGCTGGTCTTGCTGAGTCTCTTCAAGTACTCAACTATATCATGAGTCTGAAGACCCACACTAACAGCAGCATACAACGAGTATGCAGTTAACTTGTACTGGAAAAGAAATACTAACATTAGTGCTGTAATTACTTTTTAAAACTGATAGTAAAAATAAGAAAGGAAAACTAGCTTTCAGTGTATTTTTCCAACAACACAAATATTAGAACAGTACTTTAATTGACTTTAATTGTTGGAAATATAAGGCCTTCACTTCATATAGTTACAAATTAAAATCAAACAGGGAAATAATGACCCAGAATACAAAACAAGTGCACATTCATCTTTAAACATCACTTGCCAACATTAACATTTACAGCACAATGTTTAATTTGAAGCCTATAAGAAAACTAGCAGTGCGCCCGCAGATTTGTCGTGTGTATTACTCATAGCAGATAATATTTACTATAATTGGAAAAACTCTTTGTACACCAGATAGGCAGTTCAGTCATCAATTATTAGTTAGATAAATCTGCTAGTTTAGTTAACACTGCAGCAGGATAAGTAACTATAGCTATCCATGTGAAAAGCAGTCTTTAAGTTTGTCGCTGCCACTAACAGCAACATAGCCTGGGCTTTATTTATAGTCACAGCAAAGTTTATGTTGTGGGCTAGTTACAGACTCTTATGTAAGAGGGTAATTGAATGAAATACGTAGTTCACATGGTATTAAGACTGATTTCCCCCCCAAGCATTACCGTCTGTGAAGTTGCCCTCAATAACATATTTGTTTTTCAAAAACTTCACGTGAAGTTAAGTGGAATTAGGGAGTTTTGGCAGGATAATGTTTGGCTGAAATATAAATGTATTTGGTGCCCCAACCTTGAGGTTAGAGAGATGGTATATGTGGGCTGATGCAGTCGAGGAACTTCAGTAGACAGCAAACAACATAATCCATTTTCACCACTTATGAACTTCATCTAAATTGCACTAATTTCATTTTCCTTGCAGTTTTTGTGTGTCAGACTTGTACATTTGCACAGCCTTTAGAGGAATGTAAGCCCAGAACGTCCCGAACAATATATCCGAGCTACAAACAACTGTGCCACATAACGTCAAAATTATTCATGAAAACTAATATAAAAAACAAAATATTAATTTCCTGGGCTCATAGAAGTTGTATAACACCACACATTTATAGAACTGTAGAATGAAACTCTGGTATTATTAATTTCTCACTGGCCTTACTTGCTATCAGATTGTCTGCCTGGAAAGTTCACAAACTAAGTTTTCTTATTAATTAAGTGATCTTATAAAATTAGGAACTTGCATTACTATTTTTAGGTACTGATGTAAGCATCATTCTGATGCGAATACCACCACAATATCTCTACTGGTTAGAGAAGTATCATCAGCTGATAGAAAACAAATTTTATGCCTTTTCACCCCTTTAGGTGTCGAATTTCAAAGAAATCTTAATTTCACACCTTAAATATTTGTTCAAGTATCCAAGTAAAGTGAAAATCATGATGATAGCTCATTCAGTCAAAGCATAATCAATAATTCATTAAAAGTCACATATAACTCCCTGTACAGTAGTGAGAGTTCGAATTTTGAAAAATCTTAAAACATTTCTGCGGCTACTTACCAAATCACCACTCTGAAGCAAAAATAAACCGAATATCTCGATGGTTTCAATATACATAGAAGATTTATCTAAAACACATTCCAGATATTTTCACCTCCTAAGAGACTGAACTTTGAATAATCCTTGATCACATTGATCACAGTTAAGACTACTTTACTGGTGTCTCTTGAAAGTGAAAAATGTGACAATAGCCTATTGGGTTCAAGATATATTGATGATTATTTGGAAAACATATTTCATCACTTTTCACCCCCTTAGAAGGTGAATTTTGAATATTCATGAAATCACTTTTCCAGTATTTGAGTAAACATCCGTCTTAAACAAAAATCATGTCAATGGGGATATATATATATATAAAATAAATATATATATATAATATATATATATACATAATATATATTTAAAATATATATATATATATATGTGTGTGTGTGTGCGTGTGTATGTGTATATATATATATATATATATATATATATATATATATATATATATATATTGTGAATCGGAAAACCATTTTACCCTTTTTTCACTTATTTAGAACCTAATTTGGAAAATATATTTAAATGGTATTTTGGATATTTACATTATCATCAATCTAAAGCAAAGAGGACTTCGATTTCTCGATTGGTTCAATAGATATGAAGGAATAAACGAAAACACATTTCACGTATTTTAACCTTATAATTAAAGAACTTTGAAACATCTTGGAGACTTGTCATAGTCATTTGTAAAAGTAACCAATTGAAGCAAAAATCATGACGATAGCCAACTGTGTTCCAGTGATATAAACAGTTCATATAAAATATATTTTTCCCTCTTTTTACTGCTTGGGGATCGAATTTCAAAAAATCCTAAAACTTTTTTCGGATACTGTATATACGTGGACAACATTTTTAAGTGAAAACCAATTCTCTATCCTGAAGGATTCGATAGATACTGATAATTAATTAGAAATAGAATTAAGGTTTTTTTACCCTCTAAAATGTTGAATTTCGAAGAATACTGAAATTGTCTAATGTGCATTTTTTTATATCCCATTGAAGTAAAAATCATGATGATAGGTCGTCGGGTTCGAGCTCTATCGACATTTCTTTGGAAATACACTTTGCCCCTTTTCATCCCCTTAGAGGTCAAATTACGCAGGGGAAACAACACAAACAATTTCACAATTCTGGGTCCAGTGGTTTGGGCTGCAGTTTGATGTCAGTCATTCAGTCAGTCAGGGTTCTCTTTTATACACAGAGATTAAGTCTATGAAATTTATTAAACTAAAATCAAAACTAATCACTTAACTCTGATCATTTTTAACAATAACAATTACTATTTTTGTTTGAAAACAAATAATAGTAGGTTACTCCTAAAGTAAAAATAATGCTTGGGAAATTATTTATACAATAAAAATGTAAATAAATTGTTAAGTCTGTTTGGCAAGTAACACTGATACTTACCTCATGGATATGTTCAGGCCTGCAGACAGGCTCAGAGATTGCTATAAGAAAGTCATGGGCGTGTTTGTACACTGGTGAAAATGATTCTAGGAATATGTGCCCATTTGGTGCCTAAGGGAAAGAAATATATCTATTAACACTAGGCCTATTTTACACAAACAAATTTGTGAAACTAAATTATTTTCAATGATTAACTGTGAAAACAATAACCTTAAATAATTACCAAAACCCACATTTGAAAATATAACAAACATATGTTAATCAAAATAAGATATATAGGCATGAAGTTTGCTAGGAGTATGATGGCTGTCACAAGAAGAGACAAGTTGAATGAAGTGGTAAGAGAAAGAGTTCAGGCGCAGGGAATCTCAGATACTGTAGAGAAGCACGAATAAGGTGGTATAGACATGTCGCCAGCAGGAGACTTGGCAAATTTACATTGCCAACTATAAATTTAAAAGTTAAACCAAATCTACTATTACAGTTTTGCATAAGAGTAAAACGTTTTTACCGAAATGACACGTGTGATCTTTGAAAAATTCCTGTGATGGGTTGGTATTACAAAGTAAGCCACTTTTCAGACATATGCCACTGTAAGCGTAATACCAACCCATTGCAAGAATCATTCGTAGATTATACAATAATTACAGTACTTTTTAGTTAGTGGGTTTTTAACATGTAAAAAAGGGCATGCCAGTCCATCCCTTGTAACTATTAGCTTATTATTTACATTGCCTAGTATATATGGCTGTATTAATACTTTTTTTACTAACTACAGTCAACTCTCGATTATCCGACTAATGGAGGGGGCCAACACCTCGGATAATCCAAAATCGCGGATAATCAACTTCTACTCTTTCTTACATCTCAGTAGAAAGAAAAAAAGGTTAAATTTATTCTTGCAATAAAAAGCAGCAAATTAATGCAATACAGTCTCGATTATTCACATTAATGATTAGGGGGTACGGCTAAAAATCTTGAAACACAAATAATAAAAAAACACCAATATCTTATTTATCCATGATAAAAAGCCAGTTAATCCATTTATGTGTGACACGTGGGACAATCTCGTTAATCCATTCATGCAAAGAACTAAGAGTTTTGCCTGCTGGAAAAGACTTTAATCTTCTTAAAGCCGTTCAAAATATGTTTGCTGGCATAACACGTTAGTGAAAATTATGCGAGTAAACAGTGAGAGTATTTATAAGTAACCATAACTTTTTTTGAGAAAACATTTTTAACTTTTTTTTAATTATTTAAAGTGAAATATTTTGCGCAGATAATCCGCAAATAGGATAATCAGCACAAGGATAATCGGGAGTCTACTGTATATTTATTTCCTTGAACTCTACCACCGATATAGTTTAAGAAAAGTTTGTACAGTAGGCCTATTGTAATCTCATACTGACACCAAAATATAAGATTTCAGTTGATTGCATTACTGGAATGATGTTCCTAATGTTTGAAGACATTTGTGAAATAAACTTTTTTTGAGAGAGTTGGAGACAGAGATAGAAGAGAGGGACAACAATTTATATTTATACATAAATCAGTAATTTTGTCTATAAACTGTTTTTTGGACATACACCATTGTTTGAGACACTGGAAAATCGCGGAAATAGTTGACTGTTTACTAGACTCAAACGTGATGTATATAACACTGAATATTTTTGATTCTACATTTACTATTGTTTACCTGCAGCATATTTTCTCTCTACAACAGGCCCAGTTAGAACTGCACAGCTTGGACACACAGCGTGTGTGATTTGTCCCAAAATTGTTCACACATGACACTTTTAATATAATACAGCTTATTGGAGACTATTTTAATCATTTTCACGATTTTCCAGTGTTGCTAACCACTGTGAGTGCTCTCAAATGAAAACATGTAATTGTCATAGTCAAAAAAGCAGCCAGGAAGAAACTTTATATTTCGGCAATAAACAGACAAAACGCCTGCAATACGTAATGGTAAGCTTAACAAATTGTGGAATACTGTTATATTTTCCTGGCAAGTAAAAATGTAAGGTTTATTCAGACCAGACAGCAATCAGTGGGAGCAGCAAAGGACACAACATAATTACCTACATTCACAAAACATTATACCCCACCAAAAAAAGGAGACAGTGAGATGGCTTGGGGATGCACGACACCTTATGGGGTTGGAAATACAGCATTTAGGTGTTACAGGTAATTATATCAAAGTGTTGCACTATAACCTAGACCCTTCTAACAGTGTGCAGGTCCATTGCCTTATAGGAATTTTTTTTGTGCCAACAAGACAAAGGCCTGAAGTATACTGTAACGAAAACTAAAATGTACTGTAATTATTGTATAATCCTCCATTACTACACCTCAGCACCTATATGTCAAACCCATACAAAATTTGCAGTACTACCTAGGCACACAAGTATGGAAATAACTGTCCTTCAAGCAGATAAGCTCTGCTAAGAATACTGTCAGAAAGTGGACAAATATTTCCCGAGCACACATCTCAGCTTTGGTACAATCTATGCCAAGAAGTCTCGAGGCAATTATCCATGCTAAAGGATTTCACAATAAACGTTAAATGATTACTACTGCAATGTAATTGTGTTATGTTTGTGACTATTTGGATACATTTTTGAGCTGACAACAAACATTACAGTATTATTTCATGCAAAATTGGACCACTGTGATGCATTTTATACTGGATAACAGTGCTGTAATGAGACATGCAAAAATTAACGCAAACCTGGCAGCTTAGTTGTTACTTACTTTCAACTTGGAACACAAACTATGGGTGTTTGAATACTTTTCTGCCTAACTGTAAGTATCAGTACTTGTGACCCCTGCATTTTTTCTTATCACTTCACATAGTTGCCAGACTGGCAATGGCAACCCCTTGTGCAGCAGTCAGTAAATGCAATAAACCTTCTGGAAAATCCTCTGTCTAGAAATAGACTACTAATTATCTCCAAGTGTGAACTCATGTGCTACGTTGTAACTACGTATGATGTGATGGTAACAGTTTTCGTTGCCCCCAAAAATGTGCACTTACCACCCACAAAGGACGTGACCCATGATCAGACTTAAGTTCCATCTGTGACCTGTAATCTTTCGCTCCATATTCATCTTCTGGAACCTGTTGATCCTCTGTCTCAACATTTTTCTTAGCAGACTCAGGGACACCTATTGCACACATCAAACATGTTCACAATCAGCAGTATTATTAAGTACAGATGCAGCTTGGAATTACTGTAAAAGAGTTGAAATGGTATTATACAATGCTAAAAACATTAATTTTATTTCACTACATTTTATTTAACATTACGTAGATCCCAATTTAGGAATACAAAACTTGTCCCTCTACAAACAAAACAGAAAAGAACCACAAAAAAATTATACAATCTTTTTAATGGGAATCAGTTTTTTTTACAATACTCGTAAACTTATGGTTAAGATTAGCAAACATACAAAATGCTTTCTCATCTAGATTGAAGTGATGAGAACTGGCTAAAAATTGGAATTGGTTGGGTTAACTCGGTAAAGATGTGGGCACTTTCTTCGACCCACTAAGGTTTGTAATGTTGTCTGGTAGGAGAGCATTCTAGTTAATGTAAGTTCAGCAGATTAAAGTTTAAACAAGATTTCAGTTTCCACACTTCTTTACCATGACAACTGCATAATAAGTGGTTGAATGGATACAGGTACATTCCTTGAGCTGCTTGCATGTCACTGCATAACCACCTCATCTGAAAACTTCTGTTTCTCACGGCAGAGTTGTTTCAATATGTACCACATATAGGATGGTGAGTAGTGCCAAGACAGATTCAGTGATACTGTGAAAAATTCAGTTCATTAACACTCCAGCTTACCTTGGTAACCAAGCACTGCGTTTTAGATGCAACCCTAAGAGATTTAACGGTCGTCCAAGTTACACATTTGATGACATGACGAGCGTACAGGTTGAACAACGAAATTATAACTAATAACGCCCACAACAGTTACAGGAAGTTATTCTGTCCCATTGCAAGAAACATTCCAACAAATCGTAACTAATCATTACAAACTCTGAGTGTCTTATCAACTGATTGCAATTATTTGATTCTGTTCAAATGGAATTCTTCTGCCTCGTGTTAATGTTTACATTCTTAAATTGCCTGTATGCCTAAATAACAAACACTAGACATAAAGCTGGTATAAATATATAATGTACTTAAAATTCAATATATTTGTTAGTGTGAGAAAATTTTACAATAGTTAAAATGTTAGGAATTCAATAAATGGGTCCAAAAAATTACAAATGTGAATTGTCTGATAACGCTATGGTACATATTTGACAAATGCGTAAACACTTTGTTGTACACTATTATGTTACACGAGAATAACCACACTTGTTTGCAAAAATTAGTTTCTTTGACTGAGGCTTTGCGATAATTACACCATCTGAGGTCCAAACAGTTCTGACTTCGTACCTGGCAATGGCATCGCTCAGTAACTGCAGTCTTGGTGACATTAAGTCCTCTCTGATATTTTATGTATGAAGAAGCCTTTCCATTTTTTCAATCCTTTTCTGGAGCTGTAGAATTTTAACAGAACCAATTAAGGCTTCTTACGAGTACTCTCTCTCGCACCCACATGATGGCTTCAGTCGATATTTATTATATCAATCACATACGACTTAATATTTTTAACCATATCAACTGCGAAACTGTCAGGACTAACCCCACCTAACTACTTTACGGGACGGTTCACTGAATATCTTAATTGTTTTAATAATTTTTATATTGAAGGAGATATAGTTTGTTTTGTAGACATACACTGTTAACTGTTTGTTTCTACAATGGACATTTTTTAGCTTTCATATTGCTCTTAAATGGCATGTCGAAGTTCCAATTTGCATAAAACAGTTTTATGCTAGAAAGGAAAACCAACTGTGTTACCGAAATGAATTAACTCACACTGAAGAAAATTGTCATAGGCTATATCAAGATATTCACAAAAACTGCACACAATTTTTTAAAATATTTATAGAGTATTCCAGAAAATTGGCAATTTTTATTTTAAATTTTGCACTACGGTATCTTAAAATAAAATAAAAAAAAAAAAACTACTATAATATATCTTAATGTAAACCAGTGATTCCGTTCTTTAGTAGGAATTATTTTGTTTCAAAATGTTGGTTGGTTTTTCTTTTAAGTATAAAATCATTTTATGCAACTTTGGACTTTAGCATGACACTACACAAAAACTATAAAAGCAAAAAAAAATTTTACAGTAAACAATAGTCACAGTGTACGTATACAAAACAAACCATATCTTGTACAAATACAACAATTATTCAAACCAAATCTTTGTGAACAACCCCCTTTAACTCCAAAACTATGCCAATCAGATCTGTGCTGATACTGCTTAGAGTTAAGTTTGCATTCTGTTCATATTCCAGCTTGAGCAATGCAATAGGACTGTTCATAATCGACGCCTTTTCTTGGAATTTGTCTTAAACACTGGCATTAGACTAGAAGTTGTTTACAAGACCCTCGACCACATTCATAGCGACAACTTTGGACAGCCTCTGCGACTAGAGCAACTGGTCACTTAACTGAAGGATTGCATACCACGTTCAGTTTGGTTGGAAGCGATTTTTGATTTGCGAATAAATGATTGACAACGCAGGCAACTGTAGTATTACTACGTGAATAATAGTACTATGCAAATTAGTGAAGTGTTGATTACAATTAGTGTTTGTTTGAACTGTTATAGTATTGAGTTTTACATAAAGGCATGTTACTTTCAGGTTGTGTAACCAAACCACAATATGTGCAACGTCCCATTTTGGAATAATGCATCTGAGAGAACTGGAATCAAATGGATAATGGTGTAACGCAGGTTTTTGAGGTAAAATTACATTGCAAGTTGCCTTTCCTTTATGAAGTGGTGATGTGATAGTGTCAAAGCTAATACGGTTGTGTATAATGTCAAGTAATTTATAAGTACAGTAGAACGCTGTTATAACATTCCTGCATATAACATCACTTTTCATTAATGGCATGTTCAATTTTTCCAAGGAAATGCATCTGCGCTGGATTGGAACTTATAAATGATTGTGCATAAATTTTAGGTAGCCTAGATTAAGTAGCGTAATTAAACACTATATGATATTACACTGTAAACAAGGAAAACTAATGCTCACCATCCGCAGAAGTATCTACAAGGTCATCTTCATAATTATAATCGTCATCATCTTTCTTCCGCTTTTTGAACTTCTTGTTGTCTGGAACATTGAAAGTCAACATAAGTTAATTATTACTATAAGAGTGAATCATTCACACAATAAATTTGTAAAAGTGCTGTAGGTTTCTAGGAATTAAAAAATGAGAGATTCTTAAATTTATAAACATTTGCATGTTGCGGCAACACACACCCAACAAAACCTTTACACTTATTGAAATTAAATAATTTATACCAATATTAGATGTCACTTGTTGGCTATTTGCTTAGCGTTATAAAAACATAAAACAAATTTTTTAATTTTTAAAAAAAATTTTCAAAAAGTTTTTTTTAATTGCTTTTAGCAATGTTTTTAAAAATACTATCTTTAAGTTTATATTACTTTTATCAAATAGCTAGTGACAACTAAAATCAGTGTAAATTATTACTCATTTCAGTAACTTAAGTGCTGTTGTAACACGCAAATATTTACTTCTCAATGCATTTATGGGAATACTACGCATGCTAAAAAAATTTTCCATTAGGGAACTATGCAGTCGTTAGACATGTCATAATGTTATGTTTTCCTGCTTTGTTTGAAAATAGTGATTTGTAAAAGAAGATTTATTATGAACTCAAAAATATTTGTAATTTTATTGCAAGCAGTTTTGTTGCGCATAACTCAGTTTTTACAATGTTTAAATGTAAACACTATTATTCCTTCTAAAGTCCATTTACTTCTAGAGCTCGTGTAAACAAATACATGTGGGTTAGTCGTACCAATGTGATTGGCCGTCCTACCAGCACTGTATCAGTGTGCTTCTGAAAGCAGTTCCCATTTACAAAACTGAATCACTATATGTCTAGTTCTTCAGGCAATGAAACATATACCTCGCATGACCTTACATGTTTTACTACCAGGTGTGTATTTTCTTATACGTATAATTTTCCATGCCGCCTTTTAAAGCATAAGACAGTTGTTATCTGTAACCCAACCAGGCGCCATGTTATTGAAAGCATCCTGCAATCATGTTAACGAGCTGGGTCTCCTACCTAACAGTTTCAATCGAGCAGCATAGAGAGTCGCAGTCAAGAATCTTTCGCTGGTGTCTGGTAACATACTCGGGGAAAACCGCTACAGAGTGGTGAAAAGATAACAGTTCTAAATGTTTTAACTTATCTTTGTCAACAACGTCAGACATTCCTTGTGAAGTAATTAGATGCTATTACAACTGAGATGATGGGTGTGTGCGCTGCCAATATTTTCAGTGCACTAAAGTAACTCTAGGTAAAGGAAAAATTGGACATCTGGAAAGAAGAGAACACGGGAACAAAGTATGCTCGGTAAGTGTCGTGATGGTTTTGTTAAAACTACTGTGCATAATAAAGTTCACTTACTATTCTTGCATAACGAAGCTCTAACTAGGCCTATAATTAAAGTGCTTGCTGTTATAAACGCTAAGGAGGATTTGCCAGTGACTAGAAATGTAAGTACACCTACAAGTTATATAACACACAAGTACGTGTCAGGTCTATTGTATTAGATTGACTTGTAGCCAGCCATCAACATAGCCCTGAAAGCGACCAATCACTGGCTTTCACTGCAGAATAATATTGACCTAGTTTGTTTACATCCAGACTAAAGTGAGATAGATAGATAGATATTTATTGTTCAGTTGAGCATACAACAATGCTATTTAAACTCGTCAAAGTAGATACAAAAAAAAAAGACATACAAGACAAAACAATAACACAAGTAGACATTATTATTTACAACTAACTGTACATATACTAAAATTACAACATATGTGTGCCTATTTTTCATTTTTGCTTAAAGCTAGGATCAAAAATTTAATTGTCAGACAAGTATTCTTCAACACTATAAAATGAATTTTTTAGCAGAAAATTATACAAATGCTCTTTGAACAGTCTATCTCCATTTAGAATTTTGATACTTTCAGGTAGTTTGTTGTAGAACCTTATCCCGGCTTTATTTACTGTCTTTAATGTCTGGGCTCTATTTACAGTTTTTAGATGGAAATTATTCTTCGTTCTGGTGTTGTGGCAATGAACTTGGACATTTGTGTCATATTTAATTTTATTTTTGCGTATGTAAAGGATTGTCTTGTAGATATACACGCAAGGTACTGGGAGAATACCTAACATCCTGAATATGTTTCTGCAACTTTTTGTTGGAGGTAAGCATTTTATTATGCGCAAGGCCCTTTTTTGTGCAATAAAAACTGTTTGTAAATTGGATTTACTTGTACCCCAGAAAATTATGCCATAACTGATGTGAGAGTGAACATAAGAAAAATAAACTGATTTCAAACATTTTATTGTGGTTAGTCCTGATAGAGATTTAAGTATATAGCACGACTTGTTCAACCTTTTTTCAATGTGCCTTACATGGGCTTTCCAAGATAATTTGTCATCAATATTCAAGCCAAGAAAACAGGTTTCTTTCACACAGCTAATAAATTTGTTTTGCACATTTATTTTTGTTTCATCAGCTCTGGTTTTTGAATTAAACAGGATGCACTTTGTTTTTTCCAGATTTAAAGCTAACTTATTGGAAGCAAACCAGGAAGTTAGTTTGCAAATAATATTTGATGCACTGTTTTCTAGAGTCATATACTGACATGGTTTTACGAGTAAGTTTGTGTCATCTGCAAATGAAACAACAGTTACATTATCCAGTTGAAGTTCTAAATCATTTAAATAGATAATAAATAATAGAGGTCCAAGGACACTCCCTTGTGGAACACCTGCATTTATCTTTTGTGGGTGAGAATGACATATGTCTAGAAAATTGTTATCATTTACTCTTGTTACCTCAACAACTTGTCTTCTATTCGTCAAGTATGAATTTAGTAAGGTATTTGCCTTTCCCCTGATTCCTATACGTTCTAATTTCTCCAGTAAGAGTTTATGATCAATGGTGTCAAACGCTTTGGTTAAGTCCAGGAACACCCCCAACGAACTACATGACTTGTTACTGCATGTTATTATATTTTCAATAAATTCTCCTATTGCTGTTTCTGTGTTTTTTCCTTTTAAAAAACCATGTTGAAAGTTGCTAAGCAGTTTAAATTTTGTGAGAAAATTAACTATTCTATTCTTCAATATTATTTCAAAAATTTTTGAAAAGGAGCTTAGCAGAGAAATGGGCCTATAGTTTACAATGTTTGTTTTATCTCCCTTTTTGAACAGTGGAATAACTTTAGCTAGTTTGAGATCATCAGGAAAAGTACCTGTTGAAAAAGATTCATTTATTATGTGAGAGAGTGGTTTAACTAGCAGTTTGATGCAGTCTTTTATTATTGTCACTGGAATGCCATCCATACCTGTTGAATTTTTATTTTTTAAACTACTGATGCATTTTGTCATTTCAGACAAATTTACTGGGTATAAATACAGAGACGTAGCTGCAGTTTTTGTTTTCCAGTCACATGTTGTCTGTTGTTTTATTGAACTACAAATCTGTTCTGCTATTTTACAAAAGTACCCATTTATATAATTTTCTGTTTTAAGTGCAGATGTTAAAATGTTTCCATTTCGTCCAGTTATTTCCATATTTTGTTTTAAAGATTTACGAGTACCAGATTCATTTTTTATTACAGTCCAAATTGCTTTAGGGTTGTTTTTAGAATTTTGTATGTACTGGTCAATGAAGAGTTGTTTTGCTTTTCTTAGAATTGTTCTATAAGTGTTTTTATATCTTTTATAATAATTAACAAAATCTGATGATTTGTCATATTTGCTTTTTATATGCAACAATTTAAGATTTTTACTAGACTTTAAAATTCCCTTTGTAATCCATTTGTTTGAACTTTTCCATTGATTTAACCTGCACAATTTTTTGGTAAAATGCTTGTTAAAAATTAAAGTAAAAATATTCATGAATGACCTGAATTTGACGTCAACAGTGCCAGCTGAAAAAACTGGAGCCCAATCTTCCAGACTTAGATCATAGTAGAAAGCATTTATATTTGTGTAATCTCTCTTATAAGATAACTGTGTTTCCTGCAATATATTTGCACATTTTGTAACTAACAGCTGACCATAGTGGTCAGACAGCCCACTGACTACCTGTTTTATTTCAAAATAATTTATGTTTTTGCTAACTATCATATGATCAATACAAGTTGAACTGGTATTTGTTTCCCTTGTTGCAAAATTAGTCAAAGGAAGTAGCCCATAAGAGTATAGAATATTCAAATAGCAAGTTACATCATTGTTTTCTGTATTTAAATTTATGTTAAAATCTCCACATATTATTACCTTATGTTTAATGTTTACTATTTTTACTAATAACTACTCTAATTTGATAAAAAAATATATCTTTGCTGCCTGTAGGGGACCTGTAAATACACACTATTATCACTGGCATCTTATCAATATCAAAGTCACAAAGTCCAAATTACCCTTAAAATCCCTTTTAACTAAGGGTAAGTGCTATTTCCTCTTGCGCACTTTGCTGCAATTTACGAATGAAGAATATTTCAACTATTAATGAGATTTATTTATTTATGAAGTGTGATCGCATAAAAACTGTATAGAAAGGTAAACAAAAGGCAAACAAACTAATTAAGATCAATTCTCTAAAGGATAAAAATACTTCAAAATGATCTAAAGATAGCAAGTGAAACCAAACAAGGTAGCGAACGAAACAACAACACTTGGGTAAAAGTGACAAAAGGATGGATTAAAACCAAAGAAAAGAAGACTCTCACTTCGTCAGTGGAAAGTAAAAACAGGTACAAATGTCTGCATATATTTGAAGATGACTAAGTTACAACAACAAAATGTGATCAAGGCAAGGAAACCAAAAACGGTAAAGTTTTAATATTAGCGGACAGTCGCGGTAGAGGGCTAGCAAGTAGAATAAGAAATGAACTAGTGCATAAAGAGGTGGCAGGTTTAATTAAACCAACTGCAACATTAGCTGAAGTAAGTAAACTTCATTCTATTGAAATAAAAGAGCTAGGCCTACTTCATGAAGGGAACGAGGGCTAAGGGCTCAAGGGCACGTTGCACTGAAATCGAACACAGCTCAAGTGTGAATTACAGGACACAAAATAAAAGTATATAAAAACTCAAGACAGTTATTCTTTATGTGACTTCTGAAAGAAACTAATGACCCTAACAGCACAGGATATCCCAAGAATATCCCATATTTGTCCCGAATGTACCAAATATGTCCCGGACATCCATAGGATATCCCAAGGATATTCTAATAGTACATCATAATTATTTTATAATCCATGACATATAGAAATATGGACGTATGGATTTCAGTAATGTACATTTAAAATACAATAAAACAACTCAAAATTTTGAGAAAATTTTTTTTAGTAAATCCTTAAAGTATATTCATAGGATATCCCAAAAGAATTTCCCCTGGATAACATTTAAGTACATCCATGGGATATCCCTACTGTACACAGTAGATGTCCTGAAAGTAAATTACCGGTAATAGGAAAATAGGTTTTCATTTTCCTTGGACACTGATGGAGCACTATTAAATATCGCTATTCAGAGGTGCAGCGCAAAATTTGCACCTGTGTTGTGTGGCTTTTGAATTAAATACGACATATACGGGATGTCCCATGGATATCCAAAGTGTGATCACTGGGATGCCTCAGGGTCATCCATGGGACATCCTATGGATATTACAGGATATCCTATGGATATCCTGCAATCCGAAAAGGACATCCCATGGACATCAATGGGATGGCCTTACTCTGTTAGGAAACATTTAGTGTTATTTTATTACACCTATCTGGAATTTTTGGGTACAATTTTATACAAACACACAGGGCAAGTCGAAATGGCTGTGTTCGATTTCAGTGCAATGTGCCCTTGAAGTAGGCTGCATTTTGTGAATTCGGACGTAAGGCACGAGAAAGGTAAGTGGCTCGTCTCCTAAGCTGAAGGGGACATTCTAGGGTGCATATGCCCTTGCTGTGAATTCGAACAGCGGGCGGCGTGTTTGACGTCACTTCCGCGATGCATTTTACAATCTATCAGTCAGATTGTCATTTAGCACAATATTGTGGGGCTTGAAGAGTGGTAAAAGAGCCCTTAGACGGCCAATTCAAACACGGCCCATACAATTTTACACGTTAATAATTTCATTAAAAGATTCTTAGAAACAAATAGGAAAAATTTTCTTTAATGGCTAACTTAACCTAAACAAAAATAATAATAATTCCCACTTTTACTAGCTAATGTACTTACCATCTTTCTTGAATCTTTTAGGCCCTCCCATTCAAATAAAACGCTAAATCTCGAACACTTTAACCTACAAAACAAGAAGTACACCCTCACACTCTTTCCCGCGATCTGCGCACACAAAAAGTAAATAATACGTCGATTCGTTTCTTTACGGCAACGAGTACTCGATTTAAACTATCGATATTTTCGTTTCAACATCGAAAACAATTGACCAAGGTAGAGGGAAATTTGGGCGTAGTGTAGAAGAAGTGAAATTTACGATTATCTCTCATATTATTTTTTTTTCAATACGCTGCGTGTGATTCGGAAACGTTATAGTTTGCTTATTCATGACAAAAATTAATTAAATAATGCATTTTTAAATAATTTATTAAATTTGTTTTTTTCCACATGTCGATTTTTTTCCGGCGTTGTTAAACTTTTTTTTTGACATGGCGGTGTACGTCGTTGGCCAAAGCTAATAAGTATTCTAAAAGCTGTACTTGTTTATGTCACTTTAAATGGGGTAACTAACGTATATGAAATAGGATGGAAGATTTGGATAACATTATTATCCATTCCTTAAAGCAGGTGGGATGGTACGTATAGTATCCTGTGTATGCTAACTGTAAGTTCGATTGTCATGTGACAGCTGATGGGCGTAGGTTATGTAAGTGTAAATTGTTCATGCTGTATTGTAGCGACATAGATGAAGATGTGACCACCATAGGGGAGTTTTCAACAGAACTAGTAGTGGAAGCCGCAGTGAGATGCCTCGATATTATACAACCGGGTCTGGGGCTCACGCATAAACTACCGCCCAACATGTCGGCGAGATATCGTCTGGGAGCCAGCATTGCTCAGGCGTGCAAGGTATGCTTCATACTCACTATGGGTGCACAATAATTAGATTATACGCTAATTATTGTGACGTCTTGTACAATACCATATTCTTTACCTAACCTATTAAGTTATGTAACTACGTTGGTAATTTCACATTTTATTAATAATTTAGTAGTTTCAGTTGGATGACATCCCAGTAGTAAGTTCATCTGAAAATTTTTTTACGTCCAGACAACACAAAAACAAAAAAGTAATGACGCACCTTAATTATATGGCACCAATGACATTGCATTACCCAATATTTCCTGTTCCCCTTCACTTCAACACACTATCGACCATCCATGGGAATGTGGGGGGTTTTGGGTGGGGACATTTGAAAATG
The DNA here is from genome assembly GCA_003012365.1 of Medauroidea extradentata. NCBI lineage: Eukaryota > Metazoa > Arthropoda > Insecta > Phasmatodea > Phasmatidae > Medauroidea > Medauroidea extradentata. The sequence continues at coordinate 33,213 of PNEQ01003854.1, forward strand.
TTATATTTTCCCTTGGTATTGTAAAGTAGATGGGCTTTATTTTACAATTTGGTACTGAATAGGCTAATTGGTAACAGATGGTAAAATAAAACTCTTCCATTGTTTTTATTTACAAGTACCACTGTGATAAAATACACACGAAACCTCTGGCTTCCCAAAAATTCTTATATAGAGCGTTGTACCATTTTTTAGTAGGCTATCACAAAATAATAAATAGTGGATGAGTTTCATTTTACTATTCAATATGCCTGTAGTATCAAATAGTAAAATAAAACCATTGTGTTCTGTTTTGTCTCGCAATTTCAGTTTAAAATAATTAATTTACAAATATACTATATTTCACAATTTTGGTAAATATCAATTTTAGCCACTCATGTGAAAACTAACAAAAAATTACAAAAATGTACTGTTTACTATTAATTACTTTGAATAATAACAGAAATTAGCTGTCGCGATTAATAATGATTATGCCTACATTCTACCAAATCGCTAGTGGGGAGGGCTATGAAGATCAGGGAAATTGTGGGTTAAAAATACGTAAATTAACAGTAATAAATAGCTGAAATGTACTATTTACAATTAATTTCAGTTAAATATAACTGATATAATTGCTGCCAGCAATAAATACGTTATATAGTGGTAAAGGGATCTAAAGATCTTGGAAATAGTTAAAATACACAAAATATTACGAATAAGCATAAAAAAGTCGTTTATACACAATAACACACACAACTCATTCTACCATCAATTTAAGGCGTTGAAAATAGTTATTGAAGTAAATACATATTTTTAGTATATTGCACTAATGTACTAGTACATACGCATTAAATTCATGTTGTATGGATGTTCAACCGATGTTACACGTCTTTAATGCCCATTATAAAATGTATTTATTTATTACGTTATATTTGCAATGGAAGCCGGACAAATTAAATAACGTACATTGAAGAACAAACATTTTTGTGAATAAAGATTGGTACTTACTAAAATCTATCGTGGACACAAATTCTTCGCCACAATCAGTCAATGCATTGGTTCCTCTTCCATCGCAGTATCTTGGTCAATAATTCTCCACACACGTTTGCAATACGTGTTTGCTAATGTGTGTCAATCAGCAAAATTTAACTAATACCCACTATCCATGAGAGCTGCAAATTCTAAAAGTCCATAAAAACACACTACATACACGACTGTTACGCTGCAAAGCATTCTTGTAACTGTCATTTGTACCACAAGCCGTCAAATTTTCCCTTACCACACACATACCGCTAAGCAAACACGTATACTCATCCCGGTAGCCAGCGTGCAACTGAAATCACTCGAAAAAGACAGTAGAGTAACGAATTACGTCTACTTTCAACATAAGCCGACAGAAGTGCTAGTAGCACATCAACATACAGTATAACATGGCGAAGACGTAGAACACGTCTCTCGTACTTAGAATTTAGACGAAAAACGACAAATTTCAAAGTGAGTAAACTACAATTTTCTTTACGTACGACTACTTTTCATCACTGTAGAAACATTTTTATTAATAAACTTTACCTGCAAAACCCACAGTTTAGCCGGTACGCGATGAGTAGCTAAACTTTATATTTACCTTTAATTGTTAGGTAAATAAAACTCATCCCCACATTTTATTTCATGATACCAGTTTCCAATAATACATTTTCATGTATACTTGCCAGAAAACTCATCTACCAAGCTGTATTTTACAAATTTTGGTAGCCTATTGAAAAGTAATAATGAGTGAATGTTTTTTTTTTTTTTTATATATATTATTCAGTACCACTATATTGGTATCAAACAGTAAAATAAAAAAAACCATCCTTTTTTTTTTTTTATGACACCAGTTTACCAAAATACATTTTCAAATGTAACTTAAATCGTCTGAAAAATATTTATAATAATAATTTTTTTATGCTCGTAATCGGCCTGGTGGCGAGCAGATTCCTCCCCATCCCCACAGCTCCAATTCTCTAGTCCCTTCCTAAACTTTCCAACTCCCCTCACAGTTACCAACTCCTGTATTGCATTCCACTCCCTCACTGTCCTCACCAGCATCGACTGTTTACCCCTCTCCGTTCTCCTCCGCACCCTCTGAATTTTCTCACTGTTGCCACCTTTACCCTTAAAAGTTCCCTTAGTTAATTTGCAAGTCAAATTTCCCCATCCCCCTCCCTATTCATCATCCTATACTACCTGACGAGCCTTTCGACCCTCCTCCTGTCCCTCAACTATCACCATCCCAATTCCTTCATCACGGATGATTTATGTCAGCATCCGAAATTGAGTGGTTCTGTACTACGTGAAAATTATATTCAGTATTAAAATATCAAAAACACTTTATTAAAAACAAACAACTTGCAATGTAATATAACCTCATCAACTTAACCTTATACCACCATTATCCATTCTATTCCAATTGTTTCCAGAAGCATTTGGCTATTTGCAATATTGAACACAGCACATTTTTATTCAGCTACACAATCCAAAACTAACATGTCCTTTACCTAAAACTCAGTACGATAACAGTTAAAACAACGAACATTTAATTCTTATCAACACTTCACTAATTTGCATGGTACTCTTATCACGTAGAAATACTTACTCGTGTTTACTATTTTCTCGATCACTGACTCGAGAATTATCAAGCGCTCCCAATCAAACTAAACCATAGTTAGTTTACAGTTAATGTTATCTTTTGTTCTTAGAAGCCCTATCACATACACAAATGCTTTCTTACATAATCATAATAAACTAAAATACTCAGCTTAACTTGTGATTTTTAAATGTGTGTTGCAATGGGAGTTTACAATTAGAATTATTTGTTTGTGAACATACACCATTTCTCATGTTTTGCTGATCAAACTTGTGTTGACTGAAAAAAAGTACAAAATTTATGTCCACAAACCAATAAATTTTAATCAGCTTAACTTATCACTATAAAGATACAGTTGACAGTAGTTTTCAACTTTAAGTATATTAAATATATGTTTTATATTCACAGTGTCAAACAACACACTTTGTCCTTCAGTGGTGCCGGCCAAACTAGTGTAACATTACACAATTTCCCCTCCTATAAATGAATTATCATTGTCAACCTATTTCAAACTTCACTGTCACTATTACTGTCATTTATTTTATCATTATTTTATTTACTTCTACTGTACATACATTATTTCTACTGTTCTCTGAAAGACCTGTTCATCCTGCCTTCTCGTTTTCCAAACCTCCTTTAATTTTCCAACCCTCCCTCACCATTACCAACTCCTCTATCAGTAAATTCCACTCCCTCATTACCTAAAAAGATTAGATTGCCTAACCTGTTCTGTTCTCCACATCCTCTGGTCGTCTCGCTGTTGTTCTGTCTTCCCCTGTACTCCACCCTAGGTAATAGATAGGCACTATCTTAATGGTGCGGTCCACATCAGTTTTCAACATCATAATTTTATATTTGTACCAGGTATTTTTTTCTTATTTTAGAGATAAATTGTGTCTAAATTTTGCAGTTATGAAATTTTTTTATCTCTCATGGTTTTTGTGTAATGACTCGTAAATGTCAAAATTTGCATTTTATGTGTTTACGTATGCCACTAAAACCAACTGACATACCAAACTGAAAAAAATTTACTGTGGATAACAATGTTGCAGGCTACAAGTTGACATGCATAAAAAAAATTAAATATTTTTGTATTGAAATAGAAGCTATCACAACCGGACCTATATTAGCCACGTTTATTTCGCCTACTGGCCACTGAGCTTACAGGTAACAGCACACACTGGCGAAACATCACGACTGCAGTTTGTGTAAAAATGTATGTTTTCCCTTCATGTGAGTTTTCTGGTTTACAAGTTTCATCTGTAAGCTGGGTTTATATAGATCATGATTTTTTAAATTTAAATCCAATTTTTTTTTATTTAAATAGTTTTCTTTAACACAATACTTAATCACTTAATGTAGTGTTGTTATTCCTTTCATGTAAATAGGTACTATGATTTTAATATGCCTGTACGAGTTGAACTTCATGGTAGGTGGCGCCAGATTGTGCCTAGCTGCACCAAGTCTTGAAAAAGATAGTTTTAGGGCGGGATTCATAGTCCCAACTTAAGCAAGAACTTCGTCAAGATGGTCTTGTTTCTTAAGAAAGCGATTTCCCAACTCCAGTTGCATAGTCAATGTCCAGAGGATAGCTTCATGAAGTCGACGAGCTTGGATATGTGCTACTTCCGGCTTGACGAAGTAATTGCTTAAGTGGTCGAAGACACACGAACCTACACGGCTACACGCGAGTCGGAAATAACTTTAGTGCTTTCTGCAGTTTAAGATGTCTGGAACATGTTCGCGGTATTACAAGCATATGGAGATAAAAGTATAGAATGTAGGCAAAGAGTAACCGATTTAAACATATATTTTTTAGTAACGGTTGCAGCATCGAAATGAATATCAGTTATACTGTACATTTTTGCAGTAGTAAATTCTGAAATCATTTTTAGCTTTATGTTTGAAAAGGTATACCTAACTATTTTGATAAAACAGTACTTTAGGTTAGCGATTTAATGGACTATTATTACTGAATGCAAAGACGAATATCTTTCTAACCTCGTGTTTGATTGCCAGTTTGGTTATCGGTAGAATATTTCGAAGTATTTTACAAATAAACAAATTGGTAGCTTGTTTATACTGACTAGGAATTTGTGACGTCATACGAGAGCGACTTGAACAAGATGTTGCTTAAGTTACGACTATGAG